>VZTU01025198.1:7663-76493 GCA_013400835.1 Zapornia atra | reverse complement strand
CCCCCCGCCGCCCCTCCCCTCCCGGGGCTCACCTCTTCGATGGCCGCCACTGTGTTCCTGCACTGGGCCATCCGGGTGGTGAAGTTGGAGGCGGTAGGTGACTTGTAATCCTCATTGGTCTCGGACACGAATTCCGACACGGAGATCTGGTCCGGCATGGCGGGGCGGGGATGAGTGGGGCGAGGGGAGGNGAGGAGGGCCCGGGGCGGGGGGGGGCGCTCCCCCACACATCGTTCAGCAACCGGCGGCAGCAGCGCCCTCCTCGCGGCTCCGACGTCTGGAGCGGTGTTGTTCCTCCGTCGCTACACAAGGAAATTCCCCGCACCCACACTCCTCCTCCCCGCGCGGTCACGCAGCACCGGGGGCCGGGCACACGCCCAGCAGCGAGCGGGGGGGAGGTGGCGGCGGCGGGAGCTGCTTCCACACCCCGCCCTCCCTCTCGCTTTCTCCGTCGCTCACACACACAGAGGGCGGAGGCGGGCCGAGGCGCGGCCGCATGACCCCCCTTCGATCTCCGCACGCCCGGAGGAGACCTGCTGCCACGCACTCGCCCCCCGGCGCCCGCCCTGGGAAGATGGCGGCTCCCTCCCGAGCCCCGCCGGGGAAGAGAAGCGGGCAGACGGGGGTGAGGGAGGGGGTCTAACGGCAAGCACCGGCTGGGTGATTGCAGGAACAGGCAGGACAAATCCAGTCGTGTTATTAAGATCGTGTGTAACAATAACAAAAACCCAAGGGCAGGGGAAGGTGAGGTGCGATGCCTACCTGATGCAAGGAGGGGCGGGTGGAAGCTCACAGGACCGGTCTCTGCTCTGTTGCCTCCTTGGCTGCCCGAAGGTGGCAGAGACCGTCTCTTCTCTCACAGTTCATAATCTATATTTCAACACTTTAATCTGATTTACAAGTTCGCTGCCTAGTTTTGGGGGAGAAACAAGTTGAGAAATGCTGTTACTCCCAAGAGGTCCATGTGAAAATACTTTCAGGCTAAGTAACGTTTGCATCTGAATTCTTAGAAAGCTTTTGCTGTACTCGAAGAGGAAGTATTGTTAGGAGGAGAGGCTTTGTTCTTTAATGTAAAGCCACAAGGATTAACTGAGGCAGAAAGTGCAACAACTCAGCCCCAGCAGTGACATATGCAGCAGCAGGGAGATTGGCATGGTGTCACCTGCCTGGCACTGTGCTTGAGTTGGGAGTATGGGGATGCGACCCACGGCAGTGGTTTCTCTTGGCTTCCAAGTCCTTAGCACTTCCAGCCTGTTACTGCAGAAAGCTTTGGAAGTCTGTATTTTGGCCCAGAAACTCTCCTGTGGCTCTTTCACTCTCCACTGGTGATACAGTTATTAGCTTTCTATAAGTGATTCTTTATTGCTGTGATTTAAAACTCTCCCGGGAATTCAGATGAGTAAGCAGGTACTCTTTTACTGCAGCTTGAGGAATGTCCAAGTATATAGCCACAGGCCTACCCAGTTGTTACTGTCCTTTGCAATCCTTGTTACTGTATACAAAGTTCTCCTTTATCATAAATTATAAAATTTGTTACACATTTTCATTTTACTGGTTGTAGCAGAGCAGATGAACAGTGACTATTTGCGTGTTCTTTCCTTATTCTAATTCGTCCTAGGTTTTCCATTCTAATTGTTACTTATTTTCTCTTACAAAAATTGCCACCATCATTTACCTTTTAATTTTTGTCTCCATATAATTTCATATTATAAACCTCTCTTCTCCTTAAGATTTCACATTTCAATAACAGGACATATGCAGGTATAAATTGTCCTGGTGCTAATGCGTTAAACTTCTGGTCTGTGTTTGTATGTCACACAATGAGTTAGTCTATTTGTGGCCAGATTGAGTATGAATATTCATTTTTGCTAAAAATGTGTGATGTTATTTCTTCATTTCTGTGTCGGCTGATGTTGGTACCTTTAGAGCAATACTTGCCACACAATTACCCAAACTAGCATTCTTAAACTATCTATCATATCTTCCAATGTGGCATATTTGTTCAGAAATTTTGAAGGGGTGAAAAATTCAGGGTCTGAAAGACAAGGAATAATAGACTTTCACCTTTTGCAACAGCTCCTGATTCTATCAGGTCTTGTCCAAATCTGCAGCATATCAATGTAGTATCTAGTGTTTCCATCTTCAGTTTGATACTGCACTGTATAAAATTAACATTCAAAGAACCTTTAAATTCTATAGACCATATTTACACATCAGGTTAGGTTAGATGCTAGACTAAAAAAAATCCCATCCCAATAAAACTGCTGGGCCTTTTTGCTTGATACACTGCACAACTCATTCACATCTCCTTTTTCTGAAGCTAAAGGGTTGTGCTTGGGAGAACCTTCTAGAAGACATCTAGTCTTGATATAAAGACTCAGCGGGCTGGAGAATCCACTGCTTCTGATAGTGATTTATGATAATGGCTAGTCACCATTACTATGTCTTCCAGCCAATCCTTGTTATTACAATTTTTTTTCCAGTAAGTTAAGGAGTTACTCAGTACTCAGACTTTTCTCCCTGGGAGCATTCTTGTACACTGTAATGAAATAATTTCTCAGTTTTGTTTCTCAATAAATCAAGCTGATCAGCTCCCCTCTTTTGAAGAGGGAGAGCTAATTTGAATTGCTTTGCATTGGCTGCAAACCAAGATTGACTACACAGATGGTGACTGTGGGTCAACTGACATGTGGCAACTCGTTACTCTGCAGTAACACTTTTATTAGTGCGTGCGAGTCCTGCGTCTCTCACTGAAAGGATATTTTCTCAGCCCTTCCATCACTTTTATAGTTCTAACACCTCAATAAATTATTATCCTGGCTCTCTACTCCCTCACTGTCACATTCAAGAGTGTCACTAGACTTTCTGTTCCCAGTATCATCCTGGCTTATCTACCTGTCTGCTCTGGCCTTTAGGTATTTATGAGCAACACTTAATTTCAGCATCCAGCCCCATTCTTTGAATCTGTGAATAAGTGTTTCGGTGGAATGACTCGCTAATAGGACAGCTATGAACAAGGTTTGCTTGTGTGGGGTCTGGTACTACTATTTTGTCTCTAGGATTTTTCCTGCTTGCTAGCTTTGGACACTTCTCCCTCCCTTCCTTGATCCCTTCCATTAATACTAAATAAAATGTCACTGTCTTCCTTTACCCAGCCATGCAGTTGAAGGTCTTCTGTTAAAGAAATAACAGACAGATCCAAGCTCTACACATTACTGAAGAGCTTACTGTCTTGTGGATATGTGTAGACTACAACACTAGAAAGTGGTGTGAAATGCCATGGTTTAGGTCTCTCTCCCTTGCACATGATAGGAAAATCGGGGTACTTGCTTTGTACAAACATTTCTTCCTACACTGAATTTAAACCAGCATTAATGGTTTCATCAGTCAGTGTTGTTAAAAACATGCCAGACCTTCAAAATCATAAGATAATTTAAAAATAACTAATTTTCTCCTCTTTTTGGTTTTTGAGCCTTTAGAAATCTTATATGTATGTCAAAATATTTATTTGCATCACTGCCAGTATGCAAGAGCCCAAACCAAGGACCAGGTGCTACACAAACACAGAACAATGAGGCAGCCTCTGGAGATCTGAGCATCTAAAATTAGCTAATAGAAAGGCAATTGAGTGAATATAAGGAAGTGCTGGGCCATTATTGGTCTGTATGACATTCTGTGATCTTTGCACACTGTTGCCCAAATGTTTCTTAAGACATTTTAAGTAGGGTTTTCAAGAAGGATTATGAGATAGATTGGAAAGTTTATGGGGGAATTATTACAGGAATGAGGGTCACCATAAGAAAAAATGCGCAAGACCTCATGTCCTTGAAGTTTAGCAATTCAGAGTTGGAGGTTAACAACATGGATCAAACAGACAAAAAAGTTAATGTGACGGGACATGCTAAAGGAGTTGTGAGAATAGCAGGGAGAGAACATGACGAGCTGGTTAGTGTATTTGATGATCCCTCAAGCAGCTGCCTGGGATGGGACTCAAAATGTGTGAGGAATTTTTTTTCCACAGCAGTCATGTCATTATTGCTCTTCACTGACTAGCTCAATAACAGATTGTTTCATAGTATTTGCTGTCAATATTTCTTTGATATCAATGTTTTTCCACATAATTTCTTTCTTTGATAACTTCAGGTAGTTTGAGGACATTTTTTTTCTTAGCTGTCTTTGTACATAGTATTTACAAGGATTCTGAGGTGTATTTGTTGATTCTATTAACAGTGATTTGAGGGAACACAATAAGAAGGTGGTTCATTGAAAATCTCGTTACCCTCATTGTGTATCTTTGAACTTAAAAATAAGTAAGCAAATAAAAGTAGTCTGTTGGCTGCTAATTACAGGATGACAATTTTCAGGCAGGTAGATGTTTAACTCAGAAATTTACGAAGTGCGGATAAGTAAAATACTGTGTGCTAAGCCTTGTTACTGGATTTTGCTGTTTCATCCCAAGTCTTAGGATATTTTTCTTAGAATATGAATCCCTGGGGTTCAGTGTTCAGATAAGAACTTTCAAAACAGATTCCACTTAAAAAAGATTAGTTCCTACAGCTTTGGATAAAAGCTTCTCATGATTTCTAAAGGTACAAAGCCTGAAAAGAGCAGATATGGGGTTATTTTTAAATCTCTCCTATGATTTTGGAGGTCTAACCCATGTTTTAATGATACTGATTACACGGTGTAGCAGCTTTGGAATAGCAAGTGTGCTGTTTAAGAATGAACTCATGGCATTATTCTGTTGAAAATAATTCCTATTTGAAAATATACTTGCTGTTATATATATATTTCTAGAGATTTATCTCTACAAATAAGTATAAGTTCTACAAATTAAAAAAAAAAAAGGTTAGATCAGAAAAGTGTATTTTTGCAAGTGCCTACTTGGGAACCTCTTTTACAAGCACGTGCTTTTCCTACTCTTACCATATAATCATGTACCCTTGCATTGCTCTCACATACCTGTGGAGAATTTACAAAGATCTGTTTTCTGTAGTATTAGTAGTAACACTACTTGCAACTGAATAGTAGCATGTAGATAAAGACAAGAAAGAAAACACAGAGAAGAGTGTTGGTATCTTCCCTCAAAACTTCTTAAAGGTATTATTTTAACCAGTATCAGGGGAATATGCTACTTAAAGCATGAAACTGGACAGGACTGAGTCTGTAGACCTTTCAATGTAATAGGAATTCTGCTTCCTGAGCTTTGGCAGAACACCACTATTTTTAAAAATTGAAAATGCTACCTTGTAGTGACAGTAGGTGTATGCCCTGGATGAATGTGTGTATTTCTTTGTGCTGTAAAACAATGTTTCAGGTGTTTGCACTTCAGCGTTCACTTCAGTGGGTTGGACTGAATACCACTACACAGCTCTCTTAGGGTGCCTTCAAGTGCTGCCCCTCTCATGGCACCTCAGGCTGGACTGTATTGTGTGGATCAAGCTGCAGGCCCCAGGGCCATCTCTAGAACATGTATCACATGGGAAGCCCTGAGAGATACTGACTGCTGAAGAGTTATCTTGCTACAGTCTCGGAAAGATGGTTGTTATATTTGTGTTGTACAGATGGTGTTTGCCCTGGGTGGCCTGCTACTGTCACTGCCATAACATTTCGGGTAACATCAGCAGAAGAGATGGAAGCTCAGTCTTCTTAGTACCTAGGCAATCCTAAACACCACTGCAATCACAGTATTCTCAAGAACAAGCACATCATGGACAGCCACTTCTCACACTGCCCTGAACATATCCTTCTTGCCTGCAGCTCAGCTGTGCCTGAAGAAGATGACACCATGGAGGTAGACTGCCTTTCTGTAGACATGCCTTTTTGATCTTGACGTGGTCCTACAGCTCCATGTCACCAATGAAAAACATCAAGATCATCAGTCTTTGGGCCACTTTTGCACCAGACCATATTCAGTACACTGTGCTCTGTTGTATCAGCTCCCTTATGTGTAACTTGTGATAAGGTGATTTCTTTTCTGAGAAATTACAGAATTACAGTTTGGTCCCAGAACCAGCAAAGTTTCAAGTGACAAGACTTAACACGGAAGACAACTAAATTGTGCTTAGGAATGAAGAGACTTTAGTTCCCGTGGGCACAAAATGAATAGGCAACAAGAATGTTCTTGGATTCAAGAATTTTTAGAAAGAAGGGGGGGAAAAAAAGCCTGTATTGTTGTCAAACACAAAGCACTTTTATTTCTCTCATAAATTTGCTGTCAAAGAGTGACTCCTGAAAGTCAGTTCAGAAAAACAACAGTGCTCCTTTGCCCCACTGGAATTTGGAAACTAGAAAGCAATCTCTCTTCAAAAAGACAACTTAGAATACTATGAAACCCCAAAAAATTAAATTTCATTTCATCTGGCTAGGGCATGAGTAGGACAGAGAAAGAAAGAGGGCATGAGTAGGACAGGAGAAGGGAAGGGACATCAAAAAAGGGAACTAAGACTGAAGTTCACTTGCCTTTAACAGGGAAAATAAGCATAGAATGCAATGAAGTATGGCTTTAAAAAAAAAAAAAGTAGAACTTTACCAAAGCACGTAACTATTTTGTCTCCCAGAGTTAGGCTTCTAATAAAGAGTGAAACATAGCTGACCATGTACTTCATAAATGTCCATTAAATAAAATATACTGACCTCTAAGAGAATATATTCAGAAACTGTATCAACTCTTCCAGCCCGAAATCTTCTATTGCCTTATGCTCAAGTACTCACCCATTCAAATTTATGCCAGATGACCTGCCTTGAGTGAGAATATCTGGCAGTGATGAACTAACTGCCTTGGATGCCTTTCAGGCGCCGTCCTTAGCTGCATTGTTTGCTAGCCTGCAGGTGATGATCTGAAATTCATGGAAAGTGGTAGGAAATTTAGTTTACTCTGTGGGACAACTGCTTGGTGATGGGGAACATGGCAGGCTCTAGGCAGTGCAGAAAGGACCTCCATTCAGAGGTCATGGTTCTGCTCTTGAATACTGCTTAAGCACAGTCCTGCTCTGCAGGTGCCCCTGACACTTGTACTGAGCTAGTTGGGCATTTCAGACCTACAAAGACTGATATACAGAGATTGGTTCTTCATCCTTTCACTCTTGGCATCATGTTTAAGAGCCTATTTTAAAATGTGGACCTCTCCCAAACTGTCAGACTCATCCTAAATATGTTAACTAACGCTATGGCTGGCATCTCATTTTGCTAAATCTAGGTGCTTCAGTCATGGTGGCCTTGCACTCTGTAGGTTTGAATTTAGTCTTTTATGGGTTTTAAGCACACCGTTATATCTCCTGTGCTGTCATCTAAACAATTACATAGTCTGCTCTCATTGCACTTACCATAGCACTGCAGCCTTAACTTCACTCACATCTTACCTATTTATGCACAACCTATTACTAAATCATGACCCTCCAACACTAGCAGCTATCCTTTTTAAAATGCAGTCCCAAGGATGGAATCACTGCCAGGCACTTTCAGAATTCATGGGAGGGTCTGGCAGTGTTCCTGCAGTTGGAGGACAATGGGTGCAAGGACTATACTTGGATAATGCTGTTCAGTGTTAAGTTAGACTTGATAATGATGATGGGAGTGTCTTACAGTACAATTATAATGTTTTGAAGTACATAATAAAATTATGTGGGAAATGGTAAACAGCTGAAAAAGCAGAACAATAAGGATTTAGATCATGTCTGAGATCATGTCTGTTTCAAGAACAGCAGAGGCACTTAGGCAGTAGAAAGATGCGCATGTCAGAAATGAATAGATTAGGTAGGACCTGAAGGCTTATAGACTTCAGAGAGAAAACAGAAAGAACTAAAACTAAATCAATACAGCAAGATGTATATTAATTTTCCAGTCTCCCTTATTATTTATTAAACACAGTTTAAAGAAACAAAATAATTTCATTAAACTGGGAGGATTGGGATAACTATGACTCTTTGAAGATAACATTTATTATGGTAGTAAGAAATCCACTACAGGCAAAACATTTCAGCTTTGAACTTTATCAATGCAATCATTATTTTGCCACTAAAGAGATGGCCAAAAACATCAAATGTTTATTTGGATAGAAAATTAAAACATAAGCATGAATTGTAAATAAAAACTTTCGTTATTAATGAAAATAAGAAGAAAAAAAACAAAGAGAAAAATACAGATTTGTCTGAAGTGCTGAATTATGTACAGTGCTAATGTCCAGTAAGTTACAGACAATCTGAATAAGGCTTACAGGGTCGTCAATATGTACAAAAAACCCGAGAGTGTCATAACAAAGACCCTCTTTCATTGGTGTTATCAGCAGCTGATCTCTACCAAGCTTTGTAGTATTAGTGGCAGACAGTGACGAACTTCAGTAGAAATGTCCGGACTCGTGGATGCCACAAAGTTCATTTCGCATCAGCTTTTTTTGTGTATGAGCAGAGTTGCACTAACTCTCTTCAGGTATCTGCCAGTCTTTCTTTTGGTATTACTGTCTAATGACTAAAAGGTAGTGAAAAGGTAATGAGTCACAGTTCCCAGAGGCAAAAAGAGTGTATCACCAGAACCCAAAGGAAAAAGAGAAAACAATTCATTGTTAAAGTCTAGATAGGAAGAAAAAGGGATACAACAATCACACTGTGCCTTAAAATAACAACTAAAAAAAAAATTACAGCCTAAAAAAAATATTGAAATATTCCATCAAGAAAGTATTGACAGTTAGAATTCAAGGACATGTAATACCCTGTGCTGTAAGTAATAAACTTTTTATGCCTTGGCATAAAAAGCTATGAGCCTATTATCAGTGAAGAGAAACAAATCACATGCCAGCATGTTACTTGGAGCATAGTTGCTAGTAAGTACATCATATTAAGAATAATAATTTTTTAAATCCTTCATGTATGTTAACATTGACATTAAAATTTACAGTACTCTATAAAGGAAAAGAATACTAACAGCTGGCTTGCCATTAAGAATTCAAATGCAGTAGTGCTTGTATGCAGTGCAGTTGCTTTCTGTGATGCATGTAAGGAGCCTAAAGCAGCCCCTTAATTCCTCTGCATTAGCATCCCAAGTAGTGGTGCATGAAGGAGATCCGGCTCCACAGAACTAGACTGTCTGTCCGTATGGGTCAGTGTAAGCTGAGCATGAGAGTCTGCCCGTACTTGCCATGTGCATGAATTGCGTGTCATGGAAAGTATCTTCACTGGATTGAGAGCTGATGCAATCCACTCCCTCCTGGGACCAATGCGGGGGGCCTGCCCAGGAGATTTCAGGCTCTCTGAGCTCAGCTTATTAATTGACTGTTAGCTTTTCCTAGCCTGTATTAAAAATATCTGAGGAGTATTTTTATTAAATTTAACGGCTTCAAATGTAAATCTTTCTTGCTTTTTTTATCCATTCAACCAATCTCACTCATCTGAATGAGATTATCTTAATGAATTAAGATTTGATAATTTTTTTTCTGTGTGGTCTATTTAGGTTTAGGTCAACAGTATCTATAAATAATGTAATACAGTCTGAAGCTTATTTCAGAAAAAGAGCTGCCAGAGTTTTTGCAGTTGTGAATGAAGTGTGTGGTTTCTGAACACCTCTGAAAAGTGAGGCTGCTCTGGTGCAAACTGCAGGCAATCTGGTTTGACATTTATGTCTTTTAAAAATCTAATTTTGTCCTGTAAGAGAAAAATAGATTCTGCAAAAACATATATTGAATTCCAGTATATGCTTCAAAGTGCATATGCCATTTTAAAAGCAGCTCAGAATTTTCTGAAGCATTTTTTAAGTGTTGGAAAACTTGTTGAGTAAATACTACATTGTTTCACCTCTAACTAATTGAAAAGAATTAGTGCAGTAATTTGAAAGCAATTTATGAGTCAATCAAGAGATTCGCTCTAACATTCCAAGGAAGTCACATGATTTCCATTCACATATTTTCATTATCTTTACACTAACAGACAACACAGCACTTTATTTCCAAAGCTGTTGTCTTATGATAACTCTCGTAAGAGAGCCATTACGGTGCGCAGTTGGTTTTGGCTGATGGTAGAGATTATTTGCTTTATGATCCCTGTGTTTTTTGGGGGGAAAAAAAAATAAAATGGGAGGAAGTTCTTTAATGCAGGATGTCTGATTATTTGATCACAGTGGTCTGTGGTCCTTCTGGCTTGAGAGGCTCTCTATTTGCTTTTCCACATGTACAACTGCAAAATCAGAACAGGGTAGGCACAGTCTACCAATGAATACTCTTCATTTCCTGCACTTAATCAAAAAACCAGTCTAGATATTGACAGTTCCTTTGAAAAATAATGGAGAGAGACCATTTTCCTCAAGTAGGAAAAGGAGAAACATAGCTGCAAACAGTTTTAATGTACTAAATAAAGATGAAAATGAAGACAAAAATACTTAGCCCATATTTATAAAGCAGTTATACATGACAGTTTATGGAAACACAGAAAGAGGAGTTAATGTTCACATACATATATAATGAAATTTAAAGTGCATGTATGTTAAATATGTATCATACTGATGGATTCTTTATAAATGCACAAGAGAGAGGAGATTTATTATTTATATAGCTCCAGGACTGTACTAGGTTCCTTTCAGTAAAAAGCAGGATGATGTGTTTCCTTCCTCAAAGAATATAAAAGTCCACTTAAGCAAATAAATTGGATTCTGTACCTTTAAACTTGAAACAAGCTATTTTATGGGGATGGGATAGTGTGCAAAATGAAATGTAGCCATAACTGTTACGATTTGTGACATACTGTGTATGGCTCAAGCTGTTATATCTATTCCTATATGCATTCAATTAGAGAACCCATCTTCAGTGATGTATTCTAGCAGACTCCTGGGAACTAATCCAATGTCTTTAGCTATCTGTTTTACACAAAGCCAATTATTGTAATATCTCTAATGTCTAAGTGGTATTGTCGTGAGTGCCATTTTAGCATGGTCCAAAGTATTTATTTCTATGAGGTTATCTATCTACTCTTCAAATTTATTATGCTTTCAAAAATATCCACAGAGTCACATTATCATTTTTGTACCCCACAGCCAAATGTTAAAGCAAAATTTAATATGAGATAAATAATCAGCTGACTAAACTCGGTGCTCTCCATTTCTATTTACATAAAACGACCTCTTACTGGTGCTTAACATCTCTCTATCCTCATTCTAAGTTCCCTGTGACAGCCTATGTGCATTATTTGCTATAATCCTCTGGTTTTCCCCGGTGCTGCATTATGCTAGCTCAGCTCTGCTATAGACTACAATCACTGTCTGGAAAACTCTGGGAACGAGAGCGAAAGCAGTGTTACAAGAGTGCAGAATGGTTCTGTGTCATGTTACCACAAATTATCATTATTTTACAGCAATAATAAAATGTACCCATAAGCACTGAGTTCTCAGCTGTGCCACTATTTGACCATGTGTCTGAGCTAGTGCTGTTTTCCTTTGTACAATTTTGCCTTTCCACAAGTGCAGTGGGGATAATTATCTCATCCAAAAGAGTGTTTAGGCTATGTGCATTAACATAATGTTTGTTTGTTTCAAAACAGTATGTCATTTTCATAAATTATTATTAGCAGGTTCTGACTTCCTATTTGCATGAGAAGTGCCGGTTTTGTGGAGACTCCAAACAACTGTGAGGTAGCTCAGCATTCTTATCCTCACTGTTGCCATTGTCATGGTTTCTTACTGGTAGCTCACTTTTCCTATTTGACGTTGTGTAACAGGCGCTGTATGAACTCTTCAGTGACCTAATACAGCAGTCCTTTAATGACCTCATTTTATAACAAAACCTCCATTAATGCCAAGAAGTTATAAAACCTATTGTCACGAGTGGAGAACTTTGATTTGGTGATGCTTTGGACTCACTTTATACAAGGAAAATAGCTAGAATGTAATGGAGTGGCAAAACACAGTACTTGTGTCTGAAACACAGGAATGGGAGGTATGCAGTGATTCAGTGGCAAGGTGCAGTGACGTGACCTGTTTTTCATTTGAGTGAATTTACTTTAAGTCTCATGAGGAACTTACCAACACAGGTTTAAAGAAATACCATGTGTTAGGGTCTGTCTTGTTAAGGACGTCCCAGGATGACTTAAAGCTTTTCAGATGAGACATGTACATGCAGCAAGGTCCGTTGTTTCAAAGGAGCAAAACAGGGAGGAGCAGTTAAACTTCACTGATGGATAGATGTGTGCATGAGTAGTAGCATATTAAAGGTAGACAATAACAAGGCTGAGTATGTGGCTGGAAACTCATCTTCTCAGCTGCTCTTGTCACCTGCTAGCCAACACATTGCATGACACAGTCATCCTAGTGTAAAATCTCTCAGTGCATTTTTATTTTCAGTCTGAGAAAAGGAAAGAAAAATTCTGCCCAGTGAATACAAAGAAATCTTCAGTCTTTTGAATGGGCAGGACACATCAATATTTTAAAGATCTCAAAAATCCCGAGATCTTGTCTCTTCTTTCTGAGGAGTATTCTCTTGGAAAACCACGCAGTTAACCTTTCTTCCACAAGGACTGGAAGTCTGTTGAGTCTGCGGAGTGGAAATCAGCCTGGAGCTCAATCAGACTTACTGACTCAGTGTCGATGGGAAATACACTTCTGCTGGGTCCTTCTGTTATATATTTATCAAAAATGCTATTACATTAAGAGTATTTTGAGTATTCTATATGCAATGTGTAATATAGATAATAAATTATTTGATGTTCACTTCATGCTGGGTTGTGTGAGAACTACAGAGCTGAACCGTAACTGCGTTTGTTTTCATTTTCCTCATTGCTGTGAGTTAGACTCTTCATCACTAGCCTGCACTCACAGCTTCTTGAATTCAGCTTCCTCAGGCTGGCGGGGATGGTGATTTTCAGCTAAAACAGTAGAAAACATGCATTGGAATAAACATGAGACAATGGTAAATTTTAACAGAAAGGAAATGATTATTTATTGAGTGTTGCTGGTAGGGCTAAAATAGTATAAATAAACAGTGAAGAGGACAAAGACCAAGGGAAGTACGGTCTACAACGCTAGCTTAAGTATATTTTAAACCTCTGCAAAGTTCAGATTAAAAAATGAAAGGATTGCTTTATGATATTCTTCTCCACTTGGCCCGAAGTCCTCTACTAAGTAGAAAATGAGGATTTATCAGCACATTCAGCACAGGCGAGTATATTGGTATGTATAGAGCATTTTAGGATTCCTCTACTTATAACTCTAAGAAGTTACTAAACACTTTAATAGAACAAAAGCAGCTGAAACAACAGCAGACTCCACCTAAAAGAAGGCATGTATCAGCAGAGGAATTTGTTGGGTAATGCTTTGTTCTTTTTTGCTTGTCTTTACAAACAGAGGCAGAAACATCACTCAGATAAATAAATATGGAATGGGGCACACCCACAGAAGTCCGGTACTGTGACATGAGAAAAAGCTGACAAAGAGAGGGNCGGAACTGTAGAATTACATACCAGTATTTTGATATATCTTGTATTTAGAGAACCTGTGGGTAAATGAAGGAAAAAAACCCACAGTAATTGCCCCAAAATCAGCTCCCCTCTCTCCCTGGAAGGATCCACCTAGAACCCAAAAAGCTGGCTAACCTTTTGGGTCAAAAGGCAGTGAGAGTGTGTGTTTGGAAGCAGGGAATAGGAAATGCTAGTAGGATCCAGAATAAACCCCCAGCGTGCTGGCATGTCTGTTCTCCCAGGAGAAATTTTACCACCTCAAAATCTGGAATCAGATGATCATAACTCGTGTTCTATATTGTCATTCAGCACTGGAGCATAAGCACAAAACAATATTTCAGCTTGTCCATTTGGGAGGCAAACCAGACTGCTTCAGCTCCTTGTAGCACTGTGTGAGCACTCCCAGGCAGCTGAAAGAGATTCAGGTATGTGAGCACACCGGTAAAAGGTCCAAATAGCTGCTAAACCACCAGCAAAAAGAGGAGAAGCTTAACAAACTGAACATTTCCACAGAGGGATTTAAGTGAGGACGCAGGGATTGTTGAAGCAGTTCCTATGCTGATCTATTTCACTGCTGTGATTCCTTTGTATGGTCAAATCAGATCCTGGAGGTAGTTCAGTAAAACGGGTTTGATTGACAGAATAATTACTGGAACCATTCTGATGCTGTCTTAAAGGCAGGGGGTGCCTCCAGAAGCATTTCCCAGAGAGTACTTGTTAGTGCAACATACTGAAGGACTTCAGCTGGATGAAGACCTTCATGTGCTTTAGTAGTATTAAGTCCACTTAATAGCGATCTAATAGCGTATTCTGTTTATACAAATACACAGTGTAAACATCCTGCTTTTGGTAAATATGAGTAATTACTTGTATTTGAGTAAAATTAATTAAATGCTATAATAAAGGTAATTACAGGAGAAAGTGAGGAACAGCTTGAAGGCTGAAGAGGCATGGCATTGGTAGTGCAGCTTGCAGAGTAGTCTGGGCCTCAGACTTGTGAGCAAGGATCCTTTCAGTTTAATAAGAGGGGACCCTTGATTACAGCAATATTCTTAAATAAATCCTTGTAATCCTGTTCCATATCTAATGAATCTCTTTATTGATTTGTCTGCTATAGGATGCAAATGCAATGATGCATAAGAATTATAAAATTGTTAAGAAGTACTTGGAGGTGGCACAGCCCACCAGTCCACCAATTCATCCCAAGGTTGTGCCACCACGTTCCTCACAGGGCCTGTTCTGGGCAGCTCCTGAGAGTGTGGGAGACTAATCGCTGCAAACGATCATTTCACTGCTCTACTCACTGTTAGAAGTGTTGAAGACTAAGGCTTTCCTTACTCCTTTCTCCAGAGAATAAATAGCCCTTGTTCTTCTGATCTTCCAGTATGTTTCTACAGCTCCAGTTGCTCTTACTGGTCCAGGTGATCGTGTCTTCTGTGCTTCTGATGAAGTGAAAGCAGGTGATGGAGAGGTAGTGCCAGTGGCCAAGAGACCTCTGCATTGTCTGCCACGCACAATCCATCTGCAGATTCCTCCATGCCGGTCACCCTCAGCGTTTATGCCCTAAACGTGGCAGTCGGTGACTTTCCCCAGCAGAATAAGATCCCCTCTAGTGCTGAGAAATACCTTCTGCTGAGGAACAGCAGATTGTAAGGGTCACTAGATGGGATGGATGCAGCAGGACACATGGTGCAACACGCAAAGCCTGGGATTTAAACCGTTGCTGTTGGCCTTACAGCCTGTCTTTCAAATTGGCAATTGTCTTTGTGGAGCTGGGCCCTTTGTTACATTTTAACAAGTTCTGTTACTCTTTAACAGGTTTGGGCTATCATTGCACTTTTGCCAAGCTGGCGATAATAATTCTGGGGGCTATTAAGAGAGTGTTAGGAATAATCAATGAAAGAATAGCCTCTGGGATGCAGGCTGTGCCAGCCCTGCACCCAGCCTGGTGTGGGCTGGGGGCCTGGGGTGCGAAACAGGGCAAGCACCATTAGCAAAAAGACACACAGCAAGATTTGCAGGAAACAATTGTTTATTGCTTTCACATAATCCCACAGCGCAGCAAGCGGCGGTCAGGGACTTTGCATAAAATAGTCAGTCAGGGCATTCTGCACAGTTTGCCCCTCCCATTTGTCCCGGGTGAGTGAGCAAGCTGTGGCAGGCACAGGTGGTGACCATGGCTCCATTTGGGCTTCTCTTCTCTGCCTTGTGCCATCTGCTCCTCTTTGCTCTTGCAAACACCATGCAGGGGACAGTGGAAACACAGAATCCTGTTAAAGTTAGTCTGAAATCTCATTTTCTTCCTTTTAAGGGCTATTGCTCTGCCTCCAGGTGATGAAACATGTTTTCTACAGCCAACTCCCCCATATTTGGAGTTCATCTCATAGCTATGAGCTATTCTTTTTTCATGGGCAAGATAGGTTCAGAGAGGGAGTCCCTTTGTCTTCAAGGCCAGCATGAATTCAGAATGAATTCTTCACAGAGAAGTCTTAGCTGAGTCCTCTCTCTTTTTACAGTGCTATGGTACCTGAGGCTGATCACATCTGGGCTGCTGTGATCCTGCTCTCCCCCCTCAGCCCCAGATTCATGTTCCTATCCCTTGTGTTGCACAAACTCATACAGTTATGTGGTCGCTCTGGCCGAGACATAATAACTTTCTTGGTGGAGCCAGCTGTCAGCCCCCTGAGCTGTCTCAGCGTGTGGTTGCATTAGAAACAGTGCTAGCAAAAAGGATGGGAATGCAGTTGGGAAGTGAGAGTTGGCAGGACTACAGCAGCCCAGATTTAGTACCATTGACAGTGATACAATTGCATTGTCCCCTTCTGGATGTGCCCACCTTGATGTGAGAGATGTACTTGGAATGGGCCCCTGCTCTCTGACCACTTCCATGGAGACACCCAGCCTGCTGCTGCTGCTTCCACTGCTGCTCAAGGTAGAGGTGAAAGTGGTGTATTGCTCATGCAATAATAGGTTAGAAAGGGTGATGTAAAATGTTATGTCTGCTACTGAGCTAGGTAGGTGATTGAGCAATACACAGATCTTACTCTTATGACTGTGGAAACATGGGATTGATCTCACAGTTATGGAAACACAGTGTAAGTGCAAGCTTTGCATCGCTTCCTCTGAATTCCCTCTCATACCACCTTCTGAATATTTTTCCAATATGTCAAAACCACTTTGAATTCTAACCCTGGCAGCCAGGATCCTTTCAGTCCCTCACAGTTTCATGTTGTCTGCAAATTTCATAGAAATGTTCTCTAGCCCATCATCCAGGTTGCAAATAAAACTTTGAGTGAAACTGAATCTGGGCCAGATACCCATAGCTCCAAGCTTGGTAGAAAAATGTAGCTTTAATCCCTCAATTTTGACAATGTTCCATTAATAATTACTCTTAGCATATTTTTATCCAATTAGGGTTTGTACCTACCTTCCATTAGTTTCAACTAAATGCCTTCTAAAGTTTGTCCCTCCCAACTGCATCCCAGTATTAATACTACTGTATCAATGGGTTCTCGCATACCAATATTGCAAGCACTTTCAGGGACAGTTTAATCGACCTCTGGAGGCAATTCATTCCTACACTTAAGGCCTCTTGAACACATATAGTGTCTATTCCTCCCACAATGGTGGGGAATTAATATGGTGATGTCACAACAGGATGAGAATAAATAAATTGCTTGCTACTGGACTGCATTTTCTGTTGGTGTTTGCAGGGCCTGGAAGTCAGCATCTTCCCCTACCCTTTCTTTTGTGCCTGTGAATGGAAAAGATCTGCTGGTTTTTTTCACCAAAAAGAAAAAAAAAATCAAAAAGCAAAGCCTCACTCCTCATTATTGGTGACTGTTCCCCTGGTTTTGCAACCAGCAAGGCTGTTTGCTTGTGCTTTTCTTTGTGGAAGTGGAACATGTTTGGGGCATCCCACAGAATCATTCTATGATTCTACAATGCTATCCCTGTGACAATAAGGCTCACACACTGTTTAGAGCAACAGCTCCTTGCACTCATCGATAGGCGGTTGGGGCTGCAAACCCCAAAGTCAGCCTTTACACCTCCATGCTATGGTACAGCCTCTTCAGTGTTGGTCTTAAAAAATATATGTTTGTTCTTTTATCTCCCTGTTTTACAGTACCCCACTTGCTGCACGCGGTTGTCACTAAAGCCAAGGAGATGGCAGGTGATCCTTGCCACTCCCTGCTTAGCCATTCCTTTCAGTGGTCAGCTGAAAGCCAAGGGAAACAGGTGCATGGCAGTGGAGCTACAGAAATAATGTCAATTAATAATAGCTAAAGAAAGAAAGAAGGCTGCTCAATCTTTCCTTCCACAATTTTCAGCAGAGAGCTTAACTGAAAGCTTAACACCCATACAGTTCAGTTCCATACATAAACCAGTCTCCACCTCCATTTTTGCCCAGAGGCCAATGCTTTGCAGTCTGGCTGCAATAGTTTGTGTCTGGAGGCAGCTTTGGGTTTGCTTAGTGAGAAGGTATTATTTGAGGTGGGTAAATGTGTGCTGCCAACCTCGAAGACATGAAATCTCCTTTACACATGAGCAGACAATCATCTAACGGAGTATAAAATACTTAAATAGCTTATCACAATCACTTTAAGGTGAGTGAGGAAATGTTTTCTGCCACTGCAGAGCATTTGTATGGTGATAGGAGCTCGCTGTGGTGATGGTAGTCAGCTCAGAGATGTTATTTTCTCTCTTATTACACAACACAGAAATTGTATATGTCGCTGTATTTTTTCCATTGTAACTGAATCGTTTTGCTGGTTGTGATAAAGAAGTCTCTGTAGTAAGTTGGATAAAATTAGGTCACAGCAACATGCAGTCAGTCTCTGAGTCTGCCAGATATTTCAGTTTTGACCTTTCCTGTCCACAGTACTGGAGTTAATTATGACTAGAGAGTACTTACCATTTTTAGTCTTCACAGAAATCTGTTAGCCAAACTGCTCACTAATGATAATGTAGTGTCTGGTGGGAGCTTCTTGTATTTTCTTTTTAAAACTGTGTGGCATGTGATGAAGACCTTCAGAACTGCGTTCCATTTAGATGTTAAATCTGGAAATCACTTAGCACAATGGTATGTGTTGTGTGGCATAGGGGACAGGAATTCCGTTTGCCCTGTACCTTCCTAGGCAGTATATATTCCTATAAATTAAAGGTATATATGATTCCACTCTGATATTTACTAGTTTATACTCACATTCTGGGTTATAAATTAGTACCTGTTTCAGGGAAGTGATGAAAACATCTTCAGGCAGAAAGACATTTAAGTCTATATCTTCCCTGATGGTTGGCCAAAAATCTGTGGTGGTGTTACATGTCTAATTGTGACTTGGTGTTTTGGAATCCACTGGACAACTGCCAGAAAGGTGTTGATCCTGTCCCACTACTTGGCAGTAGTAGGGAAAAAAATAACAGGAAATTCAGGAAAGCCCCAGCCACCCACAAATGACTGTGATCTTGGAACAGAGACACTTCATCTGATAGTAACAGATGAGAACAGATCTCTCAGAAAAACGTTCAAGGTCTCTTTCAGGGGGATGTCTGCTGGAGGATTGGGTTATTGTCCCCTGCAACAAGTAACAATAAGAGCTGCGTGGGAGGTCCTTCACAATATGCCTTGATTAAAGAAAGATGAGTTTGTGTTTAATTCTAATTTTGGTGTTAGAAAGAATAAATAAAATGCTTAAGGAAAATCTATTCCTAAACTCAGTGAAATCAACCACAGACTAAAATAGTTTTAATGCCAAGATACCTGCCCACAGTCTAAGCAAAATGTTTTATGAAGCAAACAGTTTCTGACACTACTATGTCAGCGTCAGCCAACTCTTGCTTCAATAAGCCCATCTTGATCCTTCAATGTGCACTTGCAACACAGAAAGCCAACCATGTCCTGGGCTGCATCACAGGACCAGTCGAGGTCAAATACCTGAAGGAGCCTGTGGGAAAGCTGGGGAGGGATAGTTTACAAGGGCATGTAGTGATAGGACAAGGGGGAATGGGTTTAAACTAGTAGAGGGTACATTTAGACTAGATATGAGGAAAAACAGGTTACCCAGGGAAGCTGTGGCTGCCCCCTCCCTGGCAGTGCCCAAGGCCAGGTTCAATGGGGCTTTGGGCACCCTGGTCTAGTGGAGAGTGTCCCTTGCCCATGGCAGGGGGGTTGTACCTAGCTGATTTTTAAGATTACTTCCAACCCAAACCATTCTACAACTCTATGATAATAAAGCAGCTGATAAAACTACATAGCAGGTAATTTATGGATTTTCTAAGCTGCAAATTTCACAGCTGTGCAGACACTTCTTAAAGCAAAGGAAGTAGGAATATTAGTAACTGCATCTGTATCAGAAATGGCGTGGCCAGCAGGACTAGGGCAGTGATGGTTCTGTACTTGACTCTGGTAAGGCTGCACCTTGAGTACTGTGTTCAGTTTTGGGCCCCTTGGTATATGAAAGACATTGAGGTGCTGGAATGTGTCCAGAGAAGGGCAACAAAGCTGATGAAGGGTCTAGAGCACAAGTCTGATGAGGAGTGGCTGGGGGTACTGGGGTTGTTTAGACTGGGGAAAAGGAGGGTGAAGGGAGACCTTATTGTTCTATACAACTACCTGAAAGGAGGTTGCAGCCAGGTGGGGGTTGGTGTCTTCTCCCAAGTAACAAGAGATAGGCCAAGAGGAAATGGCCTCAGATTGTGCCAGAGGAGATTTACACTGCATATTAGGAAACATTTCTTCACCAGAAGGGTTGTCAGGCACTGGAACAGGCTGCCCAGGGAAGTGACGGAGTCACCACCCCTAGGGGTGTTTAAAAGACAGGTAGATGTGGTGCTTGGGGATATGGTTTCGTGGCGGACTTGGCAGTGCTCGGTTAACACACTCAATGATCTTAAGGGTCTTTTCCAACCAAAACGTTTCTATAATTCTGTGATTTGTAGGTTACCACCCTCCAGGCTTTTCATGAGTAAGATCTAACATTTCAGGGTTGAAGCCATCATTTTTCTGTAGCTCTTAGGAACTGCAGTACCCAGTTTATTAACAAACCTTTCAAGCTTCTCAGCATGTTTCCTTGTGAAATCTGGCTGGTTAATTCTGGTGCAATTAACTAATATTCTTTTTTTCCATAGGGATTTATCCTTCTTTATCAGTTCAGATAAATATCTAATAGACCCAAAGTATCCCCGAAAAAGGAATGATGCATCCTAAATAAAAAAGCAAAGGGTAGAGAAGGACTCCTACAAGGGGAGTTAATTTTCACAGTCATAGTTACCCCTCCATCCAATTCTTATTCTGATTGCTTAAATATCTAAGGCGTTCTTAAAAAAACAAAACAAAACAAAACAAAAAAACCCCACCTTTTTTTTCCCTAGAGTTCAGGCTTTGAGATATAAATCTGCAGCTTATGTTAAGGTAGCAAACATACTTCTGCTGCACATTTCCAAGGTTATATTATAAGCAGTTGTCTGCAGAAGACTTGTTTTAACACCTCTTCCTCATAGACATCCTGCACACTTATCTCACATAGTGTCAATAAATGTTTGCAACAACTTGCAAAAAGGTTTGGGCATTTCCCCACAGCCTAAATTTAATGCAACATCATTGGTTAAGCCTTTATAGTATATTAGAGACAGCAACTGCATTTCTAGTGTTTGCTTTTATATGGTTCCCTACAGAGACTGAAGAGACTAATTTCTTTCCCCAAGCACAGGAGTAACAGATGGTGTCAGTCAGGTAGACCTGCCACGGTGCATATGAGCAGGCAGTCAAGAGATGAGAAGATTTACTTTGGAAATACAATAGAGAGCAGCTGCCAAAACATCCCTTTTCATAATTGCTTGGATAAGAAACTTCTTCCTCCTTCTTGGTCTCCTGAGCCCAGGACAGTGGTAAAGGAATCAGCTAAGATTTATTCAGATGCAGCTTGAAATTTAAAAAGAGAGGCTGGGGCAAGGACCGGACTGAAGGTCCTGCAGAAGGGGCTTGAATGCTGAAATGCAGAGTGAAAGGCACCCTCACAAAGTATGATACCTTTGCTTATCCATTTAAAGGCTTCTGATCAATGAGCAGTCAGAGCACACAGAAGGCCTTTAACACGTACGAATATGTTCAAGTGCTGGCTTGTGAAAACACTTCTCTATGTTGCAGCAAGCTTCTCTTGATTGTAGAGTTCACAGTAGTTTTGCATTCAAGTGGGATTTGCAGTCCACCAGAGATGTCCCTCTGGGAGCTTTGGGTCAGTTAGAAGCTGCTTGTGAGGCCAGTCACCAGTTTCCAGGACTGGTGGGCTGCAGGACAAAGTAGTGGCTCAGGGTGTCATGCTGGGAAAGAACAATTCCAGAAAATATGTAAAAAGGGTGGAATAATTGACTGGAACTGAGGCTAAATCCTACAATCTTTGAGGGTTTTGACATTTATGTGTCATCCTTCAGAAGATTCCTGACAGAAGAGGCTCCATGAAAAAACATGGTTTTGAATGCATCGTTTCACAGAAAACCATAAAAAATTGGAGTATGCAAATCATATGCATAGCTTTACTCATGACAGAAGGTTTGGAGTAACTTGATTCATAGAGTGTTTTGAGTGAGAGCCTGAGGCTGCTTAACCTGCTCTGTCAAAGCCTGTTCATATTTTGGCCATAGCTCTGCACATTTCCTATCTGTGTGCCCCATCCTCGATGGGCAAAAAGGGTGTGACGTCCCACCATGGCACCTCGAGCCGGGGCATCTCTATTTGTGCAGGTGTAGACCACAGAGATAGAAGATGCCTGATAAGCGCCTAGCGCCGTGGCTGCATGGTGACAGTGTTTGGAACAGTTTGCTCTGGCTGAGTACCCTCTCACTAAAACAGAGTGATGTCAGGTTAAAAATAAAAAAGAAGAAGAAAATTTTCAGTGGAAAATAATTTTTAAAAATTATTGTTTTGTTCTGGCTCCTTAAAATATAAATATGTTGGGGAAGGAAATGTTTCACTTCTATATTACAGTGCCTTTTTACACCTTTTACATTTATAATTATACTTCAAATAGTCAAATTCAACTTTAACCTTTATAATTCCAGCATTTTAGAATATCCTGTTTTAGAAGAAGATGCTTCTTTTTGACTTGATTTAGGGCAAAATATTCAGAAAGTCTCAGTGGTTTCTTTGGTTTTGACCAGCTTTAATTATTTACGACATATCAGCATCTATATATGGGAAAAGCTGATTTATGTTCAAGATCTTTGAAGGAACTGTGAAATGAGTGAGCAGGGTGTAAGAGAGATATTTATAGAGTTCAGTTCTAAGTCAAGTCTGTGACAGCAGCACACAGAGCAGCCTGGCCCCGAAATGCTTGCTCAGGACCACTGGCTTCTTGTCCATCCCAAGCTCTATGTTCTGACACTTGAGATGGTGGGATATTGACAACACAGAACTTGCTGGATGTGGTTCCCTGTGACCCACGTGGCAGTGGGTCTCTTCACACAGCTACTGGCCTTGAAATTCACCCCACCCCAAATTTCCTCTCTCCTCCCAAAAAAAGAGCAAAGGCACTTAGCCCCCGTTGGATAGCCTGGGTGCTGCCAGGGTGCTGGGAAAAGAGGGAGCTTGGGGTGGAAAGTCAGGCAGAAAGTAGCCTTTGGGGTGGATCCGCCCGAGGAGTTTGGCAAGGGCCGCTTGCTGCAGGAATCCAGGGGAAATGGGATTGAGTTTAACCAACAGCGGCGACTGCAGCCGAGCTTCACGCTAGGCTGGCTGCTGTTCTCACCTTGCAGCTCTTCCCAGAAACCACAGTATCCTGTTAGTATGCTAGATTATGTTCTGGTGTACACAGACACACGTGTAGAAGTGTAACGAGTTTTGAAGCAAATGGGCAAAAGCCCATTCCCAGCAGGAACAGTTCTCCACTCACAGCTCCTCAGAGATTTAGTCTGTTCCAGTTTACCCAGAAAATTTATTCAAACTCGTGAGCCAGCGAAAAAACCCAACCTCAACCAACCCAAAATTAAACCAAACAAACCCCAGAACACCTGAGGGAAGAAAACCAGGGAATTAATCTCACTTCTGAATATCACCTAATGCTTTGATATGAAGCAGCGGTGTGCAGGACGGGAGCTGAGGACCACATGTGGGAATTGCCACATACCTGGCCTCTGCGTCCACTGCTTCCTGAGAACTCTGACAACCTCAAAGAGCCCTAAAACCCTCTGGTACTTCACAGTTTATATTCAAATTCTAGTCTCTTGGGAATAAACAGGTAAAATTTTTTTAGACCTTACCCTTTACTGGCATGACAATTTGTAGTTCTGCCAGTAGTATTAGTCACAATATTTTGGAGTTTATTTCGGTACCGAGAGCTCTGCTGTCAGATGTAAAGTGCAGCTGAAAACCACACTGATGTAGGGAATGGTTTTAGTGGTGGGTAGGAAGAGCAGGGATTACCCAGGCTACTGGAAAAACTTACTCCATCCTGCAGTCAAATTCCTCATGCAGTCAAAGGGGAAAGCAGAGGCTTGTAGTGAGTATTAGCCTGGCGACAATAACTTTAATTACCGTACAGCCACGAGAGAATTCTAAGTCCACTTCATCCTTCCTTTCCAAAAGTTAATTCAGCTTTCTTCTGAAAGACCCATATTAAAAGATTTTTAATTTTTTTATAATTCTGTGTCTCATTTCCTGTGTGGGACCTTAATCTTCTAAAAAATATCCATTGAACTCAAAGGTTATTTCTGTCTTGTTTTGACTCTACGAATTTAAAGAATGAGATCATTTCAGTTGGATGCCCAGCTGTTTAAGAATCTGTATCTCTTTTTAAGAAGTGCAAGAGGAAAACACAGTGTCCTTGCCAAAAAAACAATCAGATAATAAGATTGCATTTTATTTAATTGGGGAGAAGAAGCAGACATGATGTGATGTGTGGATGAATCAGCACAGACAATGTATGTGACCCAAAAAGCTGTTTAATCTTGAAGCAATTGCCATGCTGTGTGTGGAATTACTTTTACCTCTTGCACTGTAGTTTCCCATCTTTGGTGCATAATATTGCTAATATGCTGGATTTCCACACTGTGCCGCTTCTGCTGGTTTTATCACAAGTTTATCTTCTTAAGGCCCATTTCTAGAAGTGGTAGAGGAGAAATCCTGGACACTCTTTTAGTTCAAGATTAGTTTATGCTCACCCTGGCTACAGGAAAAAATTACAGCCATAAAGACAATCAATCCAAAGTTTCTACAATATTTTTGTGCTGCCAGTTGCTTGATTTTTTTTAAAGTGAGGACAAGCAGAAGAGCTCACGTGTGTTAGATCCTTGCACAATTAAAACCACCTGCGGAGGTCAAGTAGGAGTTACAACATGCAGCAAGATTATTATTATTACAAATTTTATACAGGGGAAGGTGAAAGGCTGCATGGTTAGCTCATGGTCCCTGCCTTGCTGTTGCTAGACATTTTGGATAGAATACAGCGTGGTAACCTGTGTTTCCAGAGGAATAATCTTTTCCCTCTCTTTATCATTCCTTTAAATTATTCCTAATTTAACCTTTGTTTATGTCTTTGAATTTAAAGGACCATCATCAGAGTTTAGGATACAAGAATTACAGTCATTTGAACAAATTTTGGCATGTTGTTTGATTTACTGTGATGTTTGCTGCACAGGGAGTGTTTAATTATAGCAGAAGGCACTTTCCCTGTACATGGAATTGTTCAATTATGAAATCTGCTGCGGATTAGAGATGGAAAGAATGACTGAACTTGAACAATAAGCAAAAAACGCTGCTGATGCTATGCTGGGATGCAGTTAAAAGCAGAGCTCATGGGAAACAAATACAACCACTGTGCCATCAATTAATTATTATTAAGAATGTTTTCCTCCTAACTGTTAATGCTGATGAATGAAACCAAATTCTGAAGCTGTCCCTGCTGGTATACCCTTACCCTTCTGAAGGGTCATGCTGCTTCATTGCAGCTGCTGAAGACAGAGGTACAGAAAAGTTGTACGTTTGGTCTGCTTTTATGTCTTAATAACTTGCTACAGTGGCAAACAATTACACAAGGACATATTGGGAATAGGCAGAATTTCTGGAATATCTATTTCAAATATATATATTGGAATATCTATTTCAGATATATTGGGAATTAGGCAGAATGCCTTTAGTATTATTGTAAGTACAGTGCCGTTGAAATCGAGAAATGATGAAGTTCCACTGAATATTTTCACTATGTTCCTACTCTATATGTTGACAAATATAAATCTCCTCTACCTGAGGAGGCTGAGCCATTTTCCTGTTCAGCTCTTCCCCACAGGAACTGCATTTTGCATTTTGATTCTGCCACTGTCTCCTACTTACAAACTGTCACAATTAAGCTATCACTCTTAAACCGATAAAAGGCCTCTTTTTCCCACTCAGGAGCTCTCAGCCACCTGAGGCCAAGAGAGCAGCAGGATTTTAAAAGGATGACAAAACCCTCTCTCACAGGGATAATTGGAGCTTTCACAGGCATGGGATGTGAATGCTAAAAGGACACAAACCACCCTGTGTTTTACCTTTGTATCCAAACACCTATAGAACATGCAACATGCCAAAATGCTTTTCGTCTTGTTACCACAGACTGCTCTATTGTCACCATGTTAAAGTCACATCTCACGTCTTCTTGTCCACTGGTCACCATGCCCTTTGCCTCTTTCGTAACTATTATCTTTTTGGAAGGCAGAGAATTTGCCAGAGGATGGTGAGCCTGTTGTGGGAACCTGGGCATGGTCCACTCGATCAGGCCCCTCTCCCACAGCACTATCTCCATCAGTGGCAGCAGGAGGTGGGACAGGCATCTTGGTGGCACATCTTGGTACTAGTCTAAAGAGCAGGTGGGGAGACAGTACCTGCCCTTGATCATTGTGGGATGCTGATGTAGGAAAAGAACTGGGAAGGAGACATACATAAAAATTCCATTAAAAATGGAAGCTGATTTTTTTTCTTGAAGTTAGCTAGGGAAAAAAAATAATTAGAAGCAACAATAATCTTCCAATTAAAGACATCTGACTATAGCCAGATGTTGTAATAGTTAATGTCTGCTTCATTTATGGGGTATGTCAAAGATGGTAGCTTTCCCAAAGAAGAAATTATAAATAGAAATTTGGTAAGCAGAAGGAACTAAGAAATACTTCAGAGGCAGCTGGAGTATCTTTTTTGGTGAATTTATTAGTTGACCAGAAAGTTATGATTCCTCATTTAAGAGAAAAGACAAGCTTGACTAACATCCCATCCTGGTTCAGGGAAGACAAAAAATTAAAAATAGAAGAATGGTTGATGAGAAATTGTGGTGGTTTGACCCTGGCTGGAGGCCAGATGCCCACCAAAGCTGCTCTTTCACTCCCCTCCTCAGCTGGACAAGGGAGAAAATATATATATTGCGAGGCTCAGGAGTGGAGATCAGAACAGAGAGAGATCATTCCGCAGTCAGTGTCATGGGCAGAACAGACTCAACACGGAATAAAATGAAGAAAAAGCATTAATTTATGACACCACACCACACATACAGTGAAACCAGAGCAGAATAATGAGAAGTACAACCAGATCTTAAAGCACCTCCCTGCACCCCTCCCTTCTCTCTGCAGTAGCGGTGTGGGAGGGATCATTCCTCACAACCTTCCCCTGCTGCACTGTGGGGTCCCACCCAAAGGAGACAGAACTTCACAAACTTCTCCAACATGAGTCCTTTCCCACAGGGCTTCACCTCTCCCCCAGCTGCCCCAGCATGGGTCACTGCTATGGGTGCAGTCATAAATGATAGAATGTCTCTCAGTCTCTCAGGCCCAGACCGCTCCAGCCTGGTCCTCCACGTGGTCACAAATCCCCTCAGCAAACCTGCTCCAGGGTGGGTCTCTCCCCCCACGGGTTGCAGGTCCCGCCAGCAGCTTGCTCCAACACAAGTCACAGTGTCTCCTGTATGTCTCCACCTGCTCTGGTGTGGGAGGTCTCCACAGGCTGCAGGTGGGGTCTCGCTAGTGGGTTTTTTTTTCTCCTAAATGTGATTCCCAGAGGTGCTGTGCCCACCGCTGATGGGCTCGGCCTTGGTCAGCAACGACTCCAGCCTTGAGCCGGCTGGTGTTTGCTCTGTCAGGCCTGCAGAGAGCTTCTGGCTGCTACTTGCAGAAGCCACCCCTGCAGCCCCCCTCCTCCACCAGAACCCAGCCACACGAAACTATGACAGAAACATTAAAAAAAAATAGAAATGTGCAAAATTGATGAAGACATTAAAGAAAAGTCTGCGAGGCTTAAGATGTGCATCCGCTGTCCAGGGCTGCTGCAGCATACGCACGCTTTACCTTAGCATGTGAAGTCAGTGATAGGTAGGATTCTGTGTTTTGTCCTATGTAACAACCAGTTAGAGTTTGGGTAGGTCCTTCTTCCTGTTCTACCTGCTAGGGATCTCATTTTTTTCCCTTTTCCAAAGGGACTGCCAGTCCGCTAAAAACAGATTGAAGAGAAGGGCCTTGAAATGTAGTTGAGAAGGCAATAAAGCCCTGGGCATTCTAGTCTTGAACTGAAAATGAGTTTTACAGGTGCACTGACCCTGCAAACCGTCCCCAAGGTTCGGACCCTGCTCCATCCCAGCCCACGTCCAGCTTGCTGTGACCTCTGCTGAGACCTCCCTGCCAGCTTACAACAAGTGGTACCAGGCAGTAATGGTTCCCTGACCTGTATAAACAAGTCTAACAATATTTATGGGTTTTTTTTTTTTCTGACTATGCTATGCCTCTTCCTGAAATGCCATCTTTGCAAATACAGGAGTAAAACACCATGCTTGACATGCTTGGTGTCTCACAGCATGAAAGTACTGTGAGCCTGCCCTCAGTTCCTCTCATGAAAAGGGACCTGACTGTATAGGTCTAAAACTCTTTTTCCTGTAAGTTATGAACCTCAGACACAAAGAATTTGCTGTCTGAATCATAGTTTTCAGGATGATTTCTGAGATTGCAACTCCAGCACTCTGTATCCGAATGGAAATAGAATCATAGAATCACCTGGGTTGGAAAGGGACCCTTTAGATCATCGAGTCCAACCACAGCCTAACCCTGACTAGCCCACCTCTAGATCATGTCCTTAAGGACTTCATCTAGACACCTTTTCAATACCTCCAGGGATGGTGACTCCACCACCTCCTGGGCAGCCTGTTCCAGTGCCTGACAACCCTTTCAGTAAATAAATCCTTCCTGATATCTAACCTAAATCTCACCTGGTGCAATTTCAAGCCACTCCTTCTTGTCCTATCGCTTCTCACACGAGAGAAGAGACCAACCATGACATCTCTGCAACCACCTTGCAGGTAGTTGTAGAGAGTGATAAGGTCTCCAATATAGGATATTTCTGAAGGAAGGTACAGGAACCAAGCAGCAATATGTTTTTTTTAAGCTGAAAGACTTTTGTTGTTGTGTTGTTGAAAGAGCAATGTTAATTAAGACATATATATCCATATAAAAAATACCTACACCTTCCAGCATAAAACCAACCTCTGTGAGGAGCAGGAGGAGCCCATGGACCTAATGCAGCAGCGCCTCTTAGTGACGGAAGTAAGTTCTGCTTTTAGTACTAGAGCAGAAATATTTTGGCTTGCCTTTCCTTTAACTTGACTCCAAAGTCACTAACAGCGGGCAATCGTTTAACTCCTAATAACTTGTATCTGAGAATTCTGCTTAGCATTCAAGCCGCAGTTCTTGTTACATTAATGCCTATGCATGGACTTCTACTGCAGCCTCCCCTTCAGAGCAGGAGCTGACATTTATCTCTTTGGTTTTTACAGATAGATTTAAAGTCTGAGAAAAATAGATCATGTTATTTCAAATTTTTCTCATCTTCAGTACATTAAAGATGCTTTTTTATTATGAGATGTTTAATTTGCTGACTGTTAGAATTTCAAAGGAGATTTCAGGCTGAATTAAACTTTAGTCAGGAATCAACCCTCCACTAGCCCAGGCTGCCCAAAGCCCCATCCAGCCTGTCCTTGAACACTGCCAGGGAGGGGGCATCCACAGCTTCTCTGGGCAACCTGTGCCAGGGCCTCACCACCATCAATGTAAAGAATTTCTTCCTCATATCTCATCTAAATTTACCCTCCTTCAGCTTGGACCCATCAGCCCTTGTACTGTCACTCCATGTCCTTGTAAACAGCTCCTCTCCAGCTTTCCTGTCTGCTCCTTCAGGCTGCAGTAAGGGCTCCCCAGAGCCTTCTCTTCTCCAGGCTGAACAAGCCCAACTCTCTCACCCTGTCTTCACAGGAGAGG
Source organism: Zapornia atra (assembly GCA_013400835.1). Taxonomy (NCBI): domain Eukaryota; kingdom Metazoa; phylum Chordata; class Aves; order Gruiformes; family Rallidae; genus Zapornia; species Zapornia atra. The sequence goes on along the minus strand of VZTU01025198.1, from coordinate 46,809 downwards.
TACTCCAGCCCTCTGATCATCTTTGTCCTCTCCTCTGGATTCACTCCAACAGCTCCATGTCTTTCCTGTACCACTTTATGTGGTTCTCTTGGGCCCACCTCTCAAGCTTGCTAAGGCCAACATGGTGCCTACAATAAAGGTTTATTGTAAGCTCTCTATGCAGATTACTCCAGTTAACAGAAAAAAGGCATGTTTGTTTTTTTAAACTCACAACTTTAAACCTTTTGTAACATCCAGAATATGTTGGGAAGAACTGGTAGCCTATCTGCCTTTCTTCCTATGCCTGGAAATACTTCATCGTATGCCAAGTGTATTTGGGGGGAAAAAAAGTAATTCAACAGATCAGAGGGGACTACAGTAATGAAGTAAATACATAATCTGTGATGCATATGACACTGATCCCTGAACATGTCTGAAGACCTAAGTACTGAGTTCTTTTCTTTTATGCTTTTCAGACATTTGCATCAGAAGCTTCATTACGGGTTTAGAGTTTCCCCTGGTTCCTCAGCTTCTTTAGGAAATTCATTTCCTATCAGGCTTCTTTATTCCCATTTCAAGGTTGGTGCTGCTTTTTGGATAAGCTGGGGTCATGTCCTTCTGAGCCCCCACCGCTGCTGGGCTCTGCTTGCTTGGCAGCTCCTGGCCCCGTGTCCAGCACATGGGTACAGCCTCATCTCTGCTTTTCCACGTGGGGTGGAGGGAGGAGAGGTGTCTGCTCATGAGCTTTTGAAACCGCTGGCAAATTGCAGCCTCGTTTGGCAGGACTGGAGTTGTGAGGTAAATCAGAAACCAAGGACATCCAGTCCAGGGTGAGGTACCTGATTTGCAGCGGCCTTCTGGTTGTACCAAAGCTCTTCTCCCACAGGTCTCTGTGAAACTAAGGGAGAGAAGCAGTTGCTGCTGAAGGCCTCCAGAGGGAGATCCTGCCCATCTCAACCCGAGTGCCTAAATGCGTCTCTAATTCCACCCTGAATTCCTGAAAGTTTCATGAAACTAGATGGCCAGGGCGTGGAGAGGGAAGCTATAAATACCGTGGCTGAAGGAGCAGCTGCAGAATGAGTTCACCTGTAATCAGTGGTGAGAGAGAATCTGAGCTGGAAAAAAACAGCCCAGTCCCTCCAGCTGTGGGAAAAGCTGTAACCGGAGTTCACAGACCCCGTAACCCCAGTCGTCTGGAGAAGCCTTCATTAGGTACAGCAGTCAGTTATTGCATGAGAAAGCAACCCTGAGCTATCAGGCTGCACATGTAGCCCTTACTGAGCGTTGGGAATTCTTTACATAGTTCAAAGCAGCATACAGAGACATGGAGGAACAGCTGTGGCCTCTAAGAGATGGTACAAACCAGACGCAAATCCCTGGCAAAACCAGAAATAGATGTTTTGAATGATGACCAAACATCATCCATGATGACAAAAACCATAACCAACAACTGTTCTATGTCAAAGAGCAGTTCCAGCACCAATGACCTAACACAACAACTCAGACTTCCTTTGAGACGTGCAAGAGCTGGTCAAATCTCACTTCACAGTAGCTACCTTTTTCTGTAGTAGACAAAGAGTTGATTCTATTTGGTAGTTGTTCACTTTTGTCACCAATAAGGTGTCTTGAGGGGAGTTGTCGAGTTGGGATGGGTGCTGAGAACATGGAGAAGGGGGGGTGTGCCAGGATAGTTAGGGGTCAAGGGGCTTCAAGGAAGGGTTAAGGGAGCTGCTCTTGTTTTACCTGGTGTGAGGGTGCTAGGAGTGACCCGCTGAGAGGAATGCATCCAAGGGGAAGCTCAGTGGGAAAGAGACAGAAGGAATATCACACAAAATCCCAGACATACCCACAAAGCATAGGCACACAGCCCTGAAGTGCATGTGAATTAATCCTCCATGGTCAGCGAGCTGACACGGTAGGTCTAGCATCGGATGGCCAGCTGTAACACACTCAAACCAGCACATCCCCAAGGTTACAGCATACACACAGACCAACTTTTGTCCAATCTCAGACCAACTCCTGTTTCAGCTTTTCTGCTGAAAACTGTATGCCTACTATGGAAGTACATCAAGAACATACAAGGGCCATGAAGATGATTAAAGGCCTGGAGCATCTCCCCTACGAGGAAAGGCTGAGTGACCTGGGGCTGCTCAGCCTTGAGAGAAGAAGACTGAGAGGGGATCTGATCAATGGTTATCAATATCTCAAGTGTGGGAGACAGAGGGAGATGTCCAGCCCCTTTTCAGTGGTCTGTGGGGACAGGACTAGGGGCAATGGCCTCAGGTTGGAGCACAGGAAGTTCCGCACCAACATGCGGAAGAATTTCTTCACAGTGAGGATGACAGAGCCCTGGGACAGGCTGCCCAGGGGGGTGTGGAGTCTCCTTCTGTGGAGATATTCAAGACTTGTCTGGACGCCTCCCTGTGCGCCCTGTCCTAGGGAACCTGCTTTGGCAGGGGGGTTGGACCCGATGATCTCTGGAGGTCCCTTCCAACCCCTACAATACTGTGAATCTGTATTGTGCAGTCATAAGGAGCTTGTGACTTCATCTGGCTACCCGGATTCAATTTAAAATGTTTTTCATTTATCTAGTACAATACCACATAAGGCAGCATATGGCATTTCAGAGAGAAACAGAATTTTTAATGATGAAGTAAAAAAACCCATAGAAAATCTGCTACATTCACCCAAAAAAAAAGGAGATTGCAAAGTTTGGTAAATAATTTGAAAGTTGGGATTGAAAACAAAAATAAAAGTAGTGATTAAAAAGTTGTACATGTTTTAAGAAAGTCCTGTTGTGTAAAAATATTTATTTTTCAATAGTTTTTACCATGAAAATAAGTTCTATGGATATTACCCTGCAAATCACAGCTACATTCTTGTAGTAGAAACACCCAACCTCAAAATGAGGTTTTTCTGATCTCCACAAAGATTGAATGTATCAGATATGTTCTTCATGAGTTATCAGATATGTTCTTCATGAGCTACTCTGGTCTATTAGTTTATCTCTGATCATCTAGTTTAAGGCAAAGTCACGTTACGTAAACTCTTTAATTAGTCCTCCATCTAACATTCTTCATTATCTTTTTTTCCTTTTTAATTGGCAACCACCAGCTTTATTCCAGCCAGGTTGCAGCCAGGTTTTGCTCACCAGCAGCTCCCTGGACCAGAGAAGAGTTACGCTGCTTTGGCTTCTTGCTTTGGTACTTCTTTTTTTCCCCCAAGCATTTGATCCCTTACTCATGCTGACAGTGGAGGCTGGTTTGAGTCACACTCTTGTTACAATCTTTCCTGAAGATTTCTGTATTGCTACAAGATCTGTCACAGCGTGAAGCACAGGGTACCCTGCTCCTGTCTAGAAATGACTTCTCAGAAAGCTGTGGCCCTGATCCTGCATATACAGACACACATGAGGATGCTGACACTTGAATCACCCCCAAAACCACTGTAAATATCTCAAGCATGAAGCTATTTATATGAACATATGTTGGCAAGTTGCTGACTACTACAGACACATGTGCTGAGGTGATTACAATACAACTGAATACTTCATTTCATACAGCCTGGCTTTGGTTTAATAAGGTGAAAGCCAATAGATGAACAAGGTTGTTTTATTCATGAGCTCTTGAAAACTGTCCACAGCACGTATGAATCCTTCCAGAGTGACAGCTGAAGAGGGGCTGTTTACAAGGACATCTAGTGATAGGACGCGGGGTGATGGTCTTAAGCTGAAGGAGGGGAGATTTAGAGCAGATATTAAGAAGAAATTCTTGCTATGAGGGTGGTGAGACACTGGCATGGGTTGCCCTGAGAAGTTGTGTACAGGATAAGAGGAGTGAAACTGATGGGAACAGACATAATATTTTCCTCCCTTCCCCTAGTACCAAAAAAGCCTGAGCTGAATGGAAAACCACAGATGCTTGTCACCATCCTAGCCCAAGATAGGCATGTGATCTGTGAATCCTACTTTTGTTATGTTGGTAGGCACACAGAAAAAACCCACATTCTAACAGAATAAAACCAATAAACTCCAATAATTTAATAATTATTTGGGCTGCAATTTCTGGATGTTTATGGAGAAAGAGAACCACAGAATCACAGAATGGTTTGGGCTGGAAAAGACCCCCCAACGTGGATCTAGTTCAGGGACACCCCATCCAACCTGGCCTTGGACACTGCCAGGGAGGGGGCAGCCACAACTTCTCTGGGCAGCCTGTGCCAGGGCCTCACTGCCCTCAATGTAAAGAATTTCTTCCTAATATCTCCTCTAAATCGACCCTCTATTAGTTTAAATCCATTACACCTTACCCTGTCACTGCACTCCCTGATAAAAGGTCCTTCCCCAGCCTTTCTGTTGGCCCGTTCAGGGATTGGAAGGCCACTATAAAATCTCCCCGGAGCCTTCTCCTGAATAAGCTTAACTCTCAGCCTGTCTTCATAGCAGACATGCTCCAGTTCTCTGAACACCTTTGTGGCCTCCTCTGGACTTGCTCCAACAGCTCCATGTCTTTCCTGTACTGGTGACCCCAGAGCCGGACACAGCACTGCAGGTGGGGTCTCACCAGAGCAGGGCAGAGGGGCAGAATCTCCTCCCCTGACCTGCTGGCCACGCTGGTTTGAATGCAGCCCATGACACAATTGGCTTTTGGGGCTGACACCTCACATTGCTGGCTCATGTTGAGCTTCTCAGCCACCAACACCCCCAAGTCCTTCTCCTCAAGGCTGCTCTCACTCCATTCTCTGCCCAGCCTGTAGCTGTGCTTGGCCTTGCTGAGATATAGTCAGAGTCTGCAAGGTAGGGGCTGTAAACAGCAATGCCCTGCCTGTGTCCATTTTGCCTGGTGGCAATGAATCAAGCTGAAGGTTGACTGGTTTGGACAAGTTTTCTCCCAGTAGCAAGTGGTGTATAGCAAGTGTTTGGGTTTAATATTTCTAAATAAATAACTGCATTTAACCTTACAGGAACAATCAAGTGTTATAAAACATAATTTATTTCTGAAACTTCAGTAGTTGGATATTTTTTAATTACTCTACTGAGGAAAATTTAAAAAATATTAACTCCAATATTGAGTTCCTCACTTCCTTGGGCTGAATAAATGGAGTTTTCTATGAAGTGACAAGAAAGCAGACATCTGAAACCCATTTGGTTTTGTGTCCATGAGTCTCTGTCAACTGTCTCATCCTCTTCTGACACAAGTATGGTCACTGAGCTCGGGGCACTCACCCTCAGTTACCTTGTGCCAAGAATGATACAAGCCAAGCATCACCATTGAGTGAAACAGAAAGAGAATAAAGTAGGGAAAGGGGAATCTGTGCCAAGGCAAATGTGATCCTGAGGCTGTAATGACCTGAAAGTGCAAGTTCCAGTTAGTGCAACCTCAGCCAATGGCTGGGAGCTCATCCGGCGAACTTCATGCAGGGAAAACACGGCTCCTCTGCCGTTTAAAGCAGTGTTGCTCTGCAGGGGGCTGGTGTTTTGCTGGTAAGAAGCACTGCCCTGGTCTCTGGTACGCAGGGCATCCTGCTAGTACAGGCACCGGTGGAGCTGAACTGTTTGCTGCTTCTAGCTCCTCGGTGGCACCACCTCACAGCTCTGCAGCACCTCATTGTCCCTGGGCCTCACATGGGTCCTGCTTGATGTCCTAATTCATGCAGCTTCTCACTGGAGCTGCACAGCGATGTATCTATCATCTGCCATCAGAGTTTCACTTAATGTGTGCGGCGTGGAGAGCAAAATCCCTCACAGTTCTGCTTTTGTACAGCCTGCCCACCCCTTATCGCTCACCCACACAAGCATACACCTCCAGCACCTCTTTCTGAACCCCCTTCCTGAGGTTGTCAAGCTATGCCATTATCAGTCCAGAAGTGCTACTCTGCACTGTTGACCTCCATCCCAGCAACAGCATGATGAATATGGCAATTTGTTTTCTTGGCACAGTTTCCCTGTGATACAGTAGATAAGTTCAATCAATCAAACAAGCAATCTGCCCTTCCCAAATGGATTATAAAAAAAAAATGTAAGGTCTGATGTATTGAATCAGGCCAGAGGTCCAGCTCGTTCATTAGTCTTTCCTTGAAAGTGGCTGACACGAGGTACTTGGGAAGCAGCAGATGAGCAAGAAAAGCGTGTGGTGGCTCTCCCCCAGCTCACCAGCCATCCTTCAGCGATCTGTAACTAACTGCCTTGCTGAGAGGTGACATCTCTCTGCTTCACAGCACTTGAAGCGTTTTCCTTTCATGAATCTAATTACTTCCTGGGTGTGTATAAAATTTTACTGTCCATAACATCCTTTGCAAGCGGTGCCCAGCTTTTTGCTTTGGAGGCTGGTTCAATCTCCAGGTTTTCCTCAACCTTCCTAGCATTATTCTTGTAATTATAAGCCTGGTGTTTTTATTACTTTCTGACTAGTGAGTTGATAAATCAAAAAGTTATGGTGCAGAATTTAAGTAAGGTAAAGAGGGTACTGAGGGATTTAGCAAGCAAATAAGGTCACTTCTCCTTGGTATCCAGTGATAGGACACGTAGGAATGGTTCAAAGCTGTGCCAGGACGGGTTCAGACTGGACATTAGGACACATTTCTTTACCAAGAGGGTGGTCAAACACTGCAACAGGCTTCCCAGAGAGCTGCTCAATGCCCCAAGGCTGCTGGTGTGTAAGAGGCATTTGGACAATATGCTTAACAGCACACTTTAACTTTTGGTCAGCCCTGAAGTGGTCAGGCAGTTGGACTGGGTGATGACTGTATGTCCTTTCCAACTGAAATAGCATACTTTGTCTAGTCCAAGCATTAGAAAAGGTGTAAACACCCATGATGCTGAAAAATTTTGTGCTGCAGTAAGAAAAGACATGACAGGAGTAAACTGTTCTGACTGTGAAGGAAATTACTTTCCATCAGTGCAATGTATTCCTGTCTGAAATATCTAGTATGAGATTGATTGTGTCTAAGAATGGACTGGACCTGACCCCTTATGGAAGAGTAAGGATCCTCCGCACTGGCATTAAAAGCTTTCTCTCTCTGCAGTGAGTGCCTTTACTTTCTTCCATACCTGGGAACCAAACTGTAGATCTCACATTTGTCTCACTGCTCTTTGTGCTTTGGCATCTGACCCAGTTTGGATTTTCCCCCACCAGTTTCAAACCAGGGTTATAAATGGATCATACAAAGTTTTTATCTAATTATCATTATATGTTAGAGGAGGAAGTTATAAATCCATTTATTTGCTCGTCCGTATTATCTCCCCATATCTAATAAAGTTATAGCTAGTTTAGGAAGTAGCAGGAGTACAGTTCCCTGATCAGTAGCTGCAGAGCATTACCTGAATCTGCTCCAGGTTCCTTATGTCCTCATGTCTCTCTAGCCCCTGGACACACACACAGTGGTGGCCTGGAAGCAACTTCTGCAGCGCTTCCTGTGCTGCAGGATTTTTGCGTCTCCTCCGTGGCCTCTGAGAACACACAGACAAGCACGAGTGAAAATTGTCAGGCTTTCCATCTGTGTGGATTTACTGCTTGTTACAACACCAGCATTTTTGGAGCTTGGATGCCCAGACTGGAAATCTAAGTAAGTTGGTAAAAATAAACAGGGCAGACAGAACTGGGTGCATTAGGTCTAATCCCGACGATAGCGCAGTGTGGCCTCATTTTACACTGGGAACTGGCAGAGGTAGCAGATAAGGAGCGAGTGGTGACAGATGCCAGTTGGCACCCGATAAGGAAGCTTGGGTTTATAGCCCACACTGTGAGTTAATAATGGCTACAAAAGAGGACACACAGACCAAATTGTGTGCACTGGTGAAAAAGCTTCTTAAAAGTCAGTCTGGACAAATGAAAGTTGGATTTTTGTATGCTGCAGCATAATGACTGCACTGAGCAGAGTTCATGAGCCGCTGCAGAGGTAATTACTAAAAACTTGTTTTTCAAGGTTCCTTTAAAATTTCTCTTCTTTAAAAAGAGTGAAATAAACCAGAGCTGACAAAAATAAAATCCATGAACAGTCTGTGGCTTAGGAGTGGAGCTTGTCAGTCCTGTGTTGTAACAGAGCTGTCACTGGACAGAGAACTGGCTTGGGATTCATTGGCCACAGACCATCTTATTTTAATTACTTACCCTCCCTATGCAGCACTTGGTATTTGCCCTGAGAAGTGGTGTGCTTACAGGCAACTCGCTGGGAGAAATTAATTATCCACATACATCCGTAGGGTGTTATTTCCCCTCCTGGGTTATCAGGGTAAACAGGGAAAATTTCAGTTTTCATTCCTTACCTGGCAGAGGACGAGGTGCCCCGCGGGGCTTTGCGGCTGTGCCGGTGTGGCTGTCTCGGTGCGGCTGTGCCTCACACCCGGCGGTCACTTGTCTGGTGTGGGATGGGCAGAAGTCCAGTGTGGAGCCTACTTGGAAATAAATGCCTGAAAGTAAGAGGTGGGGCAAGTTAGCATATGGGATTAACTGTGACTACTAGGAGGAAAACGTTAGTAGGATGTTTACAATCATATGTAAAAATGATTGGGCAAACTGTTTCATCTTGTTATCATGGTCCAAAATGAGTATAATTATACTTACCTTATTGAGCAAACTAATTAGAGATCTAAACACAGAAAGCACTGTATGTTCCTAACGTGATAGTCTTCAGCTCGAGGAAGGGAGAATTGCAGAGATAACAGGAAAGGGAAACAAAGGGAATATCAGCCCTTGATCTGGTGCTGGTGTGGCAGAAATGCCTCCATGGTATTTAGATGAGGGCTGTGAGGAGAACTGTTTCAGGCACCCTTGCAGCTTCTTCTTCACCAGCGTAGATTCATGTAGCAGTTCAGGTGTCAGTTAACTAAAGAGAAGTGGCATCTTCTTCATTTTGACCACTTGCTAACTCCAGGATAAGCTGAGCAATTTTATCTTTTCATCTTCTGTTCTTCAATGGACAGCACATGCTACTGTGACAACACAGTTTATCACTAGCATCTGATACAAGATGGGAGGGAAATATTTGACGTATTTCATAGAATCACAGAATCCTAGAAAATTCTGCGTTAGAGGGACCTCAAAGCCCATCTAGTTCCCACCCCCTGCCATGGGCAGGGGCACCCTCCACTAGCCCAGGGTGCCCAAAGCCCCATCCAACCTGGCCTTGAACACTGCCAGGGAGGGGACAGCCACAGCTTCTCTGTGATACCAGGTAGTCCAGGGACTATCTGGGGAGAAAGCTGAAGATGAAATTCATGGTTTGGCTTTTGACTAGCCTTCAAAGTACAATACAAAACCAATACAGTAAAGAGTCTGTGTTAAATGAATATGTTGGTACCTAATAAGTGCCTGCACTCCACATTGGTCAGGTATCCAACAGGGACAAATCAGGGCCCTTTGGATACTGAAGACTGTATTTAACCCATGAGCCCTTGTGGGAGAGCTCAAGGAGAAAAGCAGGGGTCAGAAGAAGGCCAAACCCTTTTGCAAAGGCAGGCAGAAATGCAATACCCTCCATGTTACTCTTTGTTTCATTGCTCCAGTTTAAAACAGATTTCATCAAAGTCTTTATTGCTTCTCCATGCAGTCTGCAGCATACTAATCTAAAACACTCTAAACAGGAGAGTAGTTTCATATCCTCCTGGTTGGGCTCTGACTGACCTAACCTTTTCAGTTCCTTTTCAGTTCCTTTTCTGACATACTTCAATGAGGTGAGAAAGCCTGGAGGCAAGGTCTAAACTTGGAAGGGATTACCAGTACAGCTATGCTGGGAGCCCCTGCTAGTACAGGGCTTGTGATGTGTTCTTGGCTTATCTGGATATTTTTATTTTTTTTATTAAAGGGGCAGAAGTTCATCTCTCCTCATCATTTCAGTGGAATGAGTGATTTGGGCGATTCTGTATTATATAACAGGACCTAGACCCAAGTGTTCAGTCAGTGCAGATTTATCTGCTGTGATTCATATTGTCATTTTGCTCTGGTGAAGTCCTGATAATAATAACATAGGGCCTGGCTCAAGAAAACAGGCCTCCATCCCACTAACTCCTCACTGGTAATACTTTGCCCTGCAAAGTATGCTCCAGAAAAGGAGGCAAACCTCTGTGAAAGGAGATTGTATCCATCTCTGCTTACTCCTCCAAAGCTCACCTTGAGGTCAGTTCCCCAGTGATTCCTGCTCTTTGTCAGAATACAGAGAAGGGTCCTAACATTAAGCCCTTGTATCATTTAGTTGTTCCAAGGTAAAAAATCACTGTGCAATGTGTTATGGGAAATAAATACACTATTACGGGCAGATTTTTTGGAGTGGCTGTAAAGATCCTCAGACAGCTAAGTGCAGGACTGATCTATTTTCCTTTCTGCTTCCTTAAAACCCCATTAGTTCCTTTTGTTTCAACAAGGTGGAGAGGAGATTTGTTTTCAGGGATCTCTTGACAGCTGCAATGCCTTGCGTTTGATTTTATGCTTTACTAAAGGCATGCAATAATCCCCCTACAATGCACCCTACAATGCACAATGAATGTCATGTTCAATTGCTTCATTAAGTGACTGTGGTGAACTCATTAGGACTATAACAGTTTAAATCTATTTTCCATAGCCAGCCCAACATTAGGAATAAAATGTTTGCTTCTTACTTTGGAGTCTGGATGCTACCTTTCTGCTGGGGGGGAGAAACAGCTAACTGACCGTATAATGGAAAGTGTGGGCTGCTTTTCACAGCCCAGAGTCATTCTCCTCTCAGTGTCCATGTAGGTATGACCTTGCTTAACAGTAAACTGATTTAAAATAAACTAAGAAACAGCAAACTGTTCAGCAATAAACTGCAGAGTGTGGTGAACAACAGGATGCTGAATCACAAACAGTGCACCCATATGACTGACAAACAAGGTGTGTCTTGAAATGAATATGGATATCCACAGAAATCCCAACATTTCCAAAGTATGGCTCCAAGCTTGTTTGTTTGGGTGGCTTTATGCGGGATCGCAGCTAAATCTGAAATGAGCAAAGAAAGAACAGCAAAGGTTCACAGAAGCAATCATCTGGGTAGGCACATCATTAATCAGATTGCTACTACTGGAACAAGAATGATGAATGTCAAGTGCTTTTAAGAGCTCAAGGAAACAAAACCTGAGCCTTGGAACTTACAATTCCTTCCATCTGTGGGAGAGGTGTCCAAACCCAGAACAAAAATTCCAAGCTTTGCTCTCTGCCACGCTGGGCACATCAGACCCTGCCCACCACTGTCATAGCACAGGGGGTTCTCTCAACAAGCTGGAACTGCTGGGTAGTGAGAGGGGCTTTGGGATCAAAAAGAGAATATTCAGCTTTTGGGTGGAATTTATATACATTTAAGATACCTCTAAAAATTAAGACATATAACAGACTATATAGGTAGATATTCTCATTAGGAAATCAACTCTAACAAGTTAGATGAGATATATTGAAAGTTCTGGCAAGTTCTTTGTGTTTCTTGTTATAGCACAAAACTTCTTGTGCTTGATATAAGGACTCTCATTGCTGCAGTATTATTTGATTTGATCAGATTGTCTGAATTAAGAGAGTGTGAGCACTAAATATAAAAAATAATTTCCTGAATGTCCAGAGAAGGCATAAAACAGACCTGCAGCTTTCCATATTGTGCAATAAGCTGCTCTCTTTGTGCTGGTCTATATTCTGCTTTTCTTGCTTCAGTTCATGAGTATAATCATCTGAAGAGAAAAGCCAAGTTGTTAAATGACAAGTCCATGTAGTTTTTCAAGTATGAAATCAGTGACCTTGTTCTAGGGTGCACACCACTTCCTAGCCAACAATCGTGCGCTCTGGTGAGGCGCTGTGGAGAGAAAGCTATGTAACTGGGAATAAGTCTTATTTAAAAAACTAAAGAAGAAATGCATTATGTGATTGTAGGAGTATTTTACAGTGTAGATTGCATTAGCAGAGTCTCTGAGGCAAATGCTGTTTGCTTCAGTGGACCTGGGATGACTGTGGCTGGTAGCTTTTAGGCAGGACAGGGTCTGCTTTACTAAGTGTCTATGCTAAGAACAGGAGATTCTACTTGACATGCAAGTGACACTGATGCTAGTGATATTCTGACTATAAACAAGGAACAGTGCTGATCACTCAGAGCATCTAAAGCTTGCAGTTTCTTGCCTATTCCTGTCAATTTTAACATCAGGATGCTGATGTTATTTGTGCTGTGGTTTAGACAACAGCTGACGCTGGGCAGCCCGGTGGCACTTTATGCAAGGGGGTCACACTACAGTGACAGAATGCTTCTCTCCAGCCTTGTGAACAAAGTGTGTACTCATCTGTTAATGAAAGATGCTAGAGGTGTGTAGGAGAACTGGGGGATCTGCTTCTCCCATCTTCTCCCGGCAAAATGAAAGCCCAGTCTGAAGGATCTTCAGTTTCAGTGCATTATTTATCAGGCACTGCCTATCACTGACCTTATCACTTAATCAACAGTTTTTGATGATTATATACAAAATATTATATACAAGATTTCTCTCTGAATGTCAGTGTAAAGCTTTTATAGGCATGAAATACTGAGTTGACTGAATTTGATTAGAGGTAGGGTAGAGAAAATACCCATCCTTATTACTCAGTGTGACGATTTACCTCAACTACAAAATTTAAATTATTTAGGCAACTATACATTAAGTTTAATTGTTAGTCAGTCATCTTGAAGTTTATTTAAAATAGTTGCTCATAAGCATTCAAGAAAGCAAAAGGTTTGTATCCACATAGTGCAATGAAGGTTTTTTTACCTGTCCTAGGGAACCTGCTTTGGCAGCGGGGTTGGACTCGATGATCTCTGGAGGTCCCTTCCAACCCCTACAATTCTGTGATCCTGTGAATCTGTAAGAAGCTTTCCAACCTCTCTCTTGACTCAGCTGGTTCAGCTAGCCTGGAGAGCAGCACTGGCATGTGCTGCGGCTTAGCCCCAGCTGGTAACAGCACCTCACAGCCAACAGGATGGGGAGGAGAATGGAAAAGACTCATGGATGGAGATAAAGACAGTCCAATAGGGTAACAAAGGAACAGACTAATAGTAATAATAACAATAGTAAGAATACAACAAGTGATGCACAACTGTAACTGCTCACCACATGCAGAAAAAAACCAACCCAGCCTGTTCCCAAGCAGTGATTGCACCTCCCAGCTCACATCCCCAGTTACATACAGAGCATGACGTTCTCTGGCAGGGAACATCCCTCTGGCCGGTCGGGTCAGCTGTCCTGGCTGTGCTCTCACAGCTTCTTGGGCACCTGGCAGGGTGTGAGAAGCTGAGAAGTCCTTGACTTGGTGTAGACACTACAACTACCTAGTGACACTGCAACTATCCAGCAACAATTAAAACCACCAGTGTATTATCAACATTATCCTCATCCTGAATCCAAAGCCCAGCACTACACCAGCTGCTAGAAAGAAAATTAATTCCATCCCAACCAAAACTAGGAGAACATGCCACTTCTGTGATTGTGACTGGCAAATTGCAGACAAATTCCACTTCCTTACCCAGATCTGTTCTTTGCCAGTCATTGAACTTCATATATACTTCTGAGCTGGTACATAGCTGAAGGAAACTGGTGAAGCCGGGAGACAGCTGGGACATGGGTTTGTTTGGCAACATGAATCTGTAGGGAGCTTGTTTAGAGCTAGCTTTAATAACCTTGTGCAACACAAAGACTGATGGAATGGAAATTAAAAATGCAAACCTAACTTTGATAGGGAAAGATCTGTATCTCTTGGTGGACAGAGTGCAAAGAACCATCCTGTGTTTAATACTGACAAATAATTTAAGAGAACGAAAGGTCATACTTGTACAGAAGGGAACAGCAACCTTGAAAATGAAAGCACTTGCAAAGCAGTGGCTATAGTGAATAACAGTTGAAGAGAGAAGATGCAACTCAAAGTGTTCAGACATCAAATATATCAGTAGATGCATGAACTTGCATTATGTTTGTTAGGCCGTCAATACAATAATGGGCTAAATACTTCTTCACATCACACTCCAAGTGTCTTGCATTATATGTCCAAGAAATTAAAAGCTCACATCAGTTGCACTGCATGCAAATATTTGCCCTAACTGTCTGTGTTCCTCAGGTTTTCCATCAGTTAAAGACCAGTAAAACACCTGTCTTTCTTCACCTTGCTTTCTTCATGTACCTGACATGAAAGGAATGTGGGGATAGAAGCGATGAATATTTTATTTGACAAGGTGCATTATGTTTTCTTCTTCAAATACACAGTAGATTTTCTCTGTACTCTCTATACTTTCATTTAATCACTGAAGTCATGTTGAGTTTTACAAGATCGCTTTGCTCTTCAAGTGTATTGTCCATAGCTGATCTGCAAATCCCATTGGTTATGATCTCAACCAAGTAAACTAGTACCTGAAGTGGTAGGTAGATGGGCATGTTAATAATTTACATCACAATGTTTTTATTAAGGGTAACTGAATTGATTAATTCTTGCAGCACATGACAACAAAGTGCTTACAATACACAAAGGAGCTACTATAAAATATTAATTTCAGGTTCTGAGCAACAGAAATGCATAAAGAACGTTGATGGAGAATCGCTGGGGTGTGATACAAAAGGGGAATTTTACATCTTATTAGAAAACCTATCAAAAGACTTTTGATGCTGGATTTTTATCTCATGGATTGGATTTTTGGAAACAGGTCAAAGGTTCATGGAACATAATTAATCAAGCAATTAATGCATATTATAGCTTTCATAATGGATGATTGCTGCGCTCATACAACATAAGGTGTACATCATGTACACTTGCCTCCACAGGACAGGGATTTGGGATTTGTGCTGGTTGCTCCCTTCCAGCCATTGGATTTCTCTGTCCAGCCCATTGCCATTGCTGGTGTAACAAGCTGTGACTCATATGAAATCTGCCTCCTACCAGCTCTCTGCCAGCGATCCTTCTCAGGTGAGCATATTGCGTCCTCTATTCGTACCTGCACTGCCTGCCATTATATATCAATGGGTGATTTCAGGGACTTGCAGTCATCTAACAGCCTTTTCAGGAATCTAACTTCTTTTTCAAATTTGGGGGGGGGGGAGGGCGGGAGGGGAGTTCAAGCTGATGGAGTCCATCTATACTGCCCAAAGTTAATTTGAAGATTTCTGTTTGAAATCACAAAGAAATGCCCATGGAATTTGAAACATCAATGTAAATTCTGCAAAATGATAAAGAAATAACTTTGTACTCATTGAATGTGCAAGTAAAAACCTACCTCTACGTATTAATGTAAGCTATGTAACTCATCAGTGTTAGTGGACTTCTCTGTATCTCTGGAAGATGAAGCTGAATTTTGACAATTAACTGGAACAAAGCTAACATGAATGGTTGAATGACTGGTAGGTATTAAATGGCATTTGCCTCCTGTATCTATTGCTGTATCGCTATCCCCTGGACATCTGTGATGATTCAAGCCTACAACATCTAACCAGCTATGTTTTATAATTGTACCAGAAATGAAAAGCTTGTGTTAATACATATTTCTAAAAGAGTTGTCACACAAACCAGAGTTTTCCTTATTGAGGAGACTGAGGTGGAAGCTTTATTCACGTAGATGAATAGTTGCATTGAATCTGGAAAGCTGATTTATCTGCATTTAACTAAACCCTAATCCTGCAAATGCAGAGCACTGCAGTGTGAATCAAGGTGTCTGCTGCCCGAGCTGCAGCGCTGACAGCGGCGCTACAATATTCACTGCATTTACGTAACATCTGTTGCCTCAGCACCTCCGAGCACTTCCCGAATGTTAACTAACCAGGAGCCTGCCCCTGCTCTTTCTGAAGGCAGTGGCAGCATTCCAGTTGTCCTCAAAGGGAGCAGGCACAGGCTCCGAGTCTCATAATATCTAAAAGTAGGTTAAGGATCTCTGTGTTCACGGGAGAAGGGAGGGATAGCAGAGCTGAAGAACAGAACCCAAAAGGCTTTTCTCTAACTGTAGGGCTCCCTTCCCCTGGAAGAACAAGTAATATAATTTACTGGTGAGACCACAAAATGAACCATAAAGAAGGAGCTGCTCACAAAGGCTTAAACTATTGTTGCCTCAGAATGTGACCTTTTTCTTAGTCCAAAAACAACAACTGGGGACAAAGCTGGGCTTCCTGGGATGTTCCTCTCCAGTGGCTGCAACTGCCCTACAAATAGCTGCTCCTTGGAAAGGCACTTTTCCTTCTCTCTGGGGCTTTCTCTACAGAGATATATGACATTTCTAGAGGTCTAGTTACTTTGCCTCTAAGTTTTCTGTGTCCATGACTGATGTGTTTTCCCATCAGTCCTCTTGGCTTCTTGACTAACCTCATGAGGAACAGAAGTCAATATGCATTTGTAGGTTCACTCTCAAGCACTTTCCTTGTAGCTGTCCTCAGCTCTGACTCCCATTTCAATCAAGTCCTCTGGCATCTCCTCTTCATTTGGATCAGGTACCTCCACACTGAGGTCCACATGGAGGAGTGAGGGTCACAATTCTGTCAGAAGCTGCCGGCTTGGCTGTTCCTTGTGCAAAGATAAATAGCATTTAGTTAAACAGCACCTTTTCAACACTGTCATACAGAGGATATGATATCATCAGAGCCCATAAATGAACAGGGGGCTTTCACAGACAATGTCAATATTGTTTCAAAACAAAAAAAGCCCCAGTGATGTATCTGAAAAGAAGGAAGCAGAAGCCAGCCTGGAGTGATTTTCCTCTAGTTGGCCTATACTTTAGAAGACTGAATTAATTTTTTGTGAACAACTGCACCGGGGAGCCTACGGCCTATTCCCATCACGCCCCGTGACATGGGAAATGCAGATGCAGACACTGGAAGTTCCTGCGATGGCATGTGTGTCACATGTAGTTCAGTGAGGAGAACTGCTGTAGCAGGAAGGACCAATATCGATTAGTTTATCTGGCCTTTACAGAAGACATCCTCAGAGAAACTTGTCCCTGCTCAGCAGCGCTGTGGAGGGAAGCAATGCTCCTAAGTATTAAGCAGTGCATGAAGATCCATCTGCACAAAGGGATTTAAATGGGCTTTTTTTTGTGGGCACAGACAGGACCATCTCCCTGCCTTAGCAGCCACATCATTCCTTTTCTTTTAATATACTTTAAACGGCATCAGCTTTAGAGATGTAGAAGTGTTATTTATCTCTGCAGTACGAACAACCCCCACAGATTTCTGGCCACATTTGCTGCCTGCCTCCCAGTTTGCATTCTGCTCACCATCCATCTCCATTGACTTTTCCCCCACACCACCGCGAGATTAGAACACCACGGGAAATTAAACGCAGCGCATATAAATCATGTTTATTGTTGCCTCGGCTACAGAAAGATAACAAGAATCAATAAGAAAGGCACGATGACTCACTGTTTTATTAGTATGCTTGGTTTTTCATGAGCTATGTCTTCATAAAGAAAATGGTTTAATTGGACCACTGAGATCTTGAAGAATTCATATGTTCCTGGCTATTTATCTTCTCAGCCCTCAGTTTCTGATTTTCCATAGCACTTAGAATCATGAGGGAAAGAACTTTACCTCTCTCAGAGAACCTGACAAATTTTTAAATGGTAGAGAGGTTTGTGAAGGCAGAATTAATCTTGGCTGCAGTACCTGAGGCAGAAAGCAGGTCTCTGAGCAGCCTTAACTGGGGAGGAAGCAGACTGCCAAAACAACACACAGAACTGGTGGTTCAGATGACTGAAGGGTTGTCCTTTTGTCTTCTACCCTCACAAAGCATTAAACCCTGCCATAGTGAACAGAACTGCAATTTCTCCCTGACTAATCACAGGATCAATGGAGAACCTTATTTTGACCATTCCTCATGATTATTCATCTTCTATCACAAACTTTGGTAGCTTCATTTCTGTGAAATATTCATTGTATTATTTAAATTTGTTGCTACTGTTTTTCTGGAAAATGTTATTCAAATACAGGTTAACCTGTGCATATCAGAATATGGAGGCCATACAACTATCCCTAATAAAGTGAGATCCAAACATGTTTCCTTGCTTACAGCATAGTACTTAATAATGGCCTTCTTTTGGCAGCAAATGGGAGGATTTGTTTCCTTGATTGCTTCATACACTTCCCCTGCATCCTTCTGAGTTGCCTTTGCTCTCCACAATACTGTACAATAGCGGGTGTTTCTCTCCAAAGCACACAAAGATGCAAAGGCAAAGGCCAACCTCTAGCCTTGCCATAAGATACACCATTCCTCTTTCAGCTTTTCAAAGGAACATTGCACACACATTCAACAGTCGCTTAGGTTATGACTAAACTCTTCTCTCATGGGCTAACAACTGCAGAAGCAAAATCTCCACATATATTCCACTAACGTCCCCAAAAGCCTTAGGACTTCCTTGCTCATTTGGGCAAACGGGCCCACGTTTCCATACAACTTGTTACTAGGGATCTCTCTATATATCATTCCCACCTGAGTACTGGGCCTGTCTTTCCACACAGCCAATCGTGAGGTCCCTGCCCTGGATCTCCCTCATTTGATGACAGGAAAACTGCGCTGCAACCTTCTACTGTACTGCCCTAATGGCACCCGATTTACCATCAACAGACTTAAGTGCTAACAGAAATGGTCAACAGCAATGGATGTGAGCACTTGGGTCATGCTGTTAGTATGGCTTTCCACTGGGCTAGTCTGTCACTGCATCTCTCTACTCATTTCTGGCAACCCTCCACCATCCAGACTTTTTGGTTGTCTCTTAACTGCCTCATTCATTGCCCTCACCCACTGGCCACTGCAGACTGGCTAGCATTAAAGATAATAATAAGATAAAGATGCTCTTTGCAGAAGTGACTCGTTCTTTACCATCCCCTGGTCCTTGTAGAAGCTGCAGGGGAAAATCTGTGTCTGGCAGTACTGAACCCATAACCAATCACATTAACAAAGGTTAATGACTTCACAAGCTACTAAGTCAAAACAAGTTTTAAAAAGAATATGTACTTTCTTTGTACAAAACCAGTAGGCGTTCCCTAGCACCTCTGCATCGTGCTAGGATATCAAATCATCCAACTATTATTTTTCACTGAATGCAGAAAACAGTAATATGTTTTGAAATCATACTGGAGGTTCACACTAGTTCTGCTGAAGAATCTGCTATTCATGACAACCAAGCTCACAAGCAATACAAAGAAGTAACCTGCAAACACAGGATCACTCAATAGTCTCAGTCTTAATCACAGCTGGAGGCGTCTGTGTTCAATCCATGGTTTATCTGTCTTTCTACCTGACCTGAAGGGGAACGTGTTATGCTGATCAAGAAAAACACCTGCTATATGCCTGTGGGTGTTTTATTAAGGTGAGGAAAGGTGGTGCAGCAGTAAACTCCCACCAATGAAGAGCTCAGATTTCTGGGTCAAACATCAGCACAGCTGCTCATGTTGGAATACTTTTAGCAAATGTTGGAACAGTTGCAAATGTGGCCAAGAAAGTCAGAATTCCTTCAGAACCTCAAAATGAAGCCTCAGAGTTTCAATTGTCATGATGGTGCAAGGCTCTACTGATCATGGGAGAGAACACATTGCCAATATGACATTTTAGAGCTGACACTTTGACCTGCCTGGCTGTGCTGCATGAACCAGAGTTCATCTCTCCCCGATGAAAGGTGATGCTGACAAGGCTGCTGACACATCATGGTCCAAGTCAGCACTGACAAGCAAGGATGAGCAATGTTTTGTAAGACACTGAACACACACTGGAAGTGGGATAGCTAATAGTTCTTGCTCTGCACAATGCAAATGTCATTGGAAAAGCAGAAGGCACCAAACAAGACATAAAAGGAGCACACTGGCAGCTTCTGGAAAGCCTGCTGCCTGTGCTAAAACCAGTCCAAGCCATCAGTGCATATTTGTCAACTGAGGCTGCAACAATGTCATTCAATGTCTGTCTCAATAGGGCTTCTCAGTAGACATATGATAGCAAAAGATGATGGTATCCCAGCAGTATGTAAGTTTAAAACAAATACATCTACAGATAAATCTGTATCTATGACTGCTGACTCTACATGAATGCTACAAGCTGCCAGCTTCATAAGCTCTTTCAAGCTATCACGTTGGACCTACTCCACAAGCATAACCTTGTTTTCTAATGAGCTCAAGAAACAAAGTTGCACAGCTTCACCCTCAGTTGTGTTCAAAGATGAGATTCAGCAGCTGGTCAGTGAGGAGAGAATGTGCTGGAAAACAGCAGTCAAGGAAAGAATACAAACACACAAACTTGGAGGCATTAACTCTTACTCTATAGAAAAAAGCTTTGGAGAGTTTGACTGATACTTCACACAGATTATTAAAGTGCTCTGTAGTGGTGGGCTGAAAACTAAAAGTGGCCAAATTGGTGGCTGGTGTCCTTTGCTATTCTGGGGAGAAATGTTGCTTATGACAGTGTTTTCTGTTGCTGTAACAAGCTTAGAAAGAAACTATATTATTTGCTCAGCAAACTTTTTTTTTTCTTTCTTGAAATGATTGATCTCTGATTGCAGTCAGGAAGAAAATCTTGATAAAATCACACTTGACTACAGTTCTTCATTTTCAATATTTTTCATGTAGAAATTCTTTCTAGAAAATTTTATTTTTCTATTTTACTGACTGCAGCTAAAAGCTATTTTTCCTAGGTTAATTACTGACATGCAGTGCATTTTATTCAGAACAATTTTTCACAACTGTTTCAACAGCCTCAGAAGGGACCATCTAGTTGCATGGCAGAAACTGTCTACCTCACAACATGCACTCTAGCTCAACAAATGCTATAATAAAATAATTCTAGTAGTGGAGTTATATTGGAAGATATCAATAGTGGAAGATGTTAAAAAACCCATCTGAGTTGCACAAGACATGTATTGAAGTCTGTTGCACATAGGACTTACCTGCCTTGTGGGATGGAGTCGGTCACTGGCTGCAGAAAGGTTGTGAGTTGTATCAGGTAGCACTGGAAACTCTTGGCTCATTTTTCAATCACATTTTATATTTGAACTTTAGCTGTACTTAGAAAGCAAAATTAATAAGCTATTCCAAATGCAAGTGCAACATTTTCTTCTCAAGAATACCAGAGCTCAGCAGTAGATTTCTCTGGCTGTCTGACAGAGGTTTGAAAATAGCTTAAAATTGATTGAATGGCTGAAATGACTCAAAATGTACAGCATTTATTTAATGCCAGCAAAGGAACTGTACAGCTTTGTTAGTTTGATCTCAATTCCTTCTGCTAAGAATCCAGGAACATTCCCAATGGGAAAAAGAAAAAAAAAAAAAATCCTGTAATGCAGGGCAGGACAAGCAAACCCTGAATTCTGAGCTGTCAATCCAATCCATCCCGCTGTGAATGGCTAACTCAAAATCGTGCAGAAATGTATGAACAGAATAATTAAGGAAAACACCTTAAACATACATAGCAAAGTGATAGCAAATGCAATTCACTGTAGTAAGATTGTTGCACTTAGAGCAAATTAATGATACCCATTACTTTAGGGCACTGGCAATGAGTGAAGAAATAAACTCATGGATGACTTGAAATACTGGAAAGAGCAATGATGCCAGGTGCTCTGTAAGGGCAGCTCCCAGTGCAGGACCATCGGTGGGAATGGGACTTGGAATTTTGAGCTAAAGAAGCACATGAAAGGAAGTGTGCTCTTTCAATTAAAGCACACAGTGGGTATCAAGTACCCAAGCTGACTTTTACTAACGTTAGAACAAACTATTGAGTTTCTGAAAATAATGGGAGCTATAAGGGTAAAACAGTGTAACAGCACTTACAAATCAATTTAATCTATAAAAGGAAATGTGTGAGATGGTTGTCAAAAACAGCCAGAGACCGGCTTTGCTGAACTGATACTTGCTGCTCCAGCATTCCTCTTACACTTTCTTCTTCAAATTTCCCATCTCAAAGCAGATGCAGTTCTAATACGAACAGATGTTGAGCTCAACCTGCTCAACAACACATTCAATGTAACCCACCCCTTTCTGGAATTTGACAACCATAAAAAAGAAATAAAGTGAAGAAAGAGACACCATTTCAAGCTTTCTGCCTGTGTTTACGGTGTCCCGCCCTTGCAAACCCTTCTAGACTGTACAGTCTTTGCCCCTTGTTCTACACAGCCACTCCCCAGTTGCTTTAACCAGGTTTTGGTTACATAGTGAGTCAACTGGCTTAGTAAATCAGCATAAACCATTACACACTTTCATTACACACATGTATTACCAGATTTGTTTCACACTGCGTGCCCACTGAAAGCATGTGCTGGGTGAATCGAGACGATGTAGGCACTTGGTTTCCTTCTGCCATGCATTTGCCAGTTGCCCTCTCAGCCACACCTTGGGAAGGTTCCTGGCCTGCTCCACAAATGCCACTCAGGATAGTGCCTCTATTCCTGGGACACTGCAGGAGATTTACAAAGAAAGAGAACGTGTGGTGAGTTTTGTTAGGCTTAAAATCTACCTTGTGGGCACAAAAGAAGCGTTCCATATAGATGTTAACTCAAGACAAGAATTTGTTGTTAGTATAATGCAAATCTTTAGAGTTTAAAAAAGGAATCAGCATTAGCCTAGATCTAATTATTATGGAAAAACAAAGACTAACAATGCAGGTAGGATATTTATATATGGGAAAAGTTACAGTAATAGCAATCTTCCTTCTACTTAGGGTCATATACATACATTTTCTAACACACATTTACATCCTTATCTCCAGGTAACGTTTAAATTACTATATATGGACTCATTTACTATATATGGACTCATTTACTATATATGCACTCATTTACGAATTTTAGATGCTATTTCTTTGTTTTCTTTGTACTCCTAAAACCAGCTTTGTCCAGCTCTAGGTCTGCAGGTTCTTTTAACTGGCTGTTGCAGAGCTGTTTCTGGCTGTGGGGTCTCCAGTGCCAGTCTGGCCCCATCTCTTACCATCCACCCCACAAACTCTATGATACATCCCATATCCACTTCTCCACGCCTCCACCAGCATCACAGCCCTACATGACATCGTGGTGTCAGAGTTGTAAACATCTCTTTCTACCCAGAAAAACTGCTTGTTATTGCTATATATAAAACTATTGCTGCTATAAAACTATTGGTCTATCACACACAAGTAAAACATATTAGATACAGACACGTGGCCAATGACACAATTTGATGCCACAGCTAATCCAAGTAAAACAAAGTTGCAGGCAGGTCAAGAAAAGTTCAGGCAGAGCCCGAGGTTATTGCAGGCTCAGGACAAAGCTTATGGCCTCTTACTGGCCATGTTTATGCCGTGTTGCAGGGTTGCATGGTCACAGGCCTGCTTGATAGCACTTTGGCAGCTGCAGAAGTGCTGCCATGGATGCTTCTTAAGTACACACTGGTAGCTGTGTGCCTGGCTGGGCTTGGGTGTGAGCTTCTTCCTACTCATGCTTCTGTCCAGAAAGCAGCCCTCCATGCTCCTATATTTGCTCCGTGGCGTAATGGCAGCCTGACTCAGGGAGGTCAGATTTCACTCCTACACCTGCTTCAGCTGCTGTCCCCACTTTATCCTGCTCATTTGCACCGTGGATTCAGCAGAACCACAAACTGCTGGGATTTAAGCCAGTCCATCCTTCACTTGCCATCCCCAAACCTCCTGCTCTTCTGCCTTTTGGATGAACTTTCCCATTCCAGTGCTTCACCGAGGCAGTATTGTACAACTGTGTTTGGACTTCAGCCTGTGGGCTCCTCCAGGCTGCCAGCCCAAGTCAGTCAGAGGCGTTCCTGACATACAGCCCATCAGCAGAAGGCATGCAGTCAGATCCCAGCAGGGACACACCAGGCCTCATGACTTCAGCTGATATCATAAGCAGATGGCAGCAATGCCATTTTGAGGGAGGCTGCACATAGCAATCTGAGGAAAGCATCAGACATATGATGTTAACTTCCTGAAAGGCAACGGGTCTGAACCATGTCAGGACATGCCCTGGCTTTGAGCCTTTGCTACACAGAGCCCAGTAAGGTGCTCACATCACCTTCAGCACAGAGCTTTTTGCAATCCTTTTTTTTTTTTTCACAAATCACTTTTTCAGAAGAGAAAAAAGGGAGGAGGGTAGAAGAGTATGCCATGAAGTGTAACCAGAACACAGACATGACCAAGTGTCCCAGCACACAATCTGGAGCAACCTCCTTAACAAATGGTTCCCCCAGAAGCCAGAAGAATTACTGGGACATCTGGTACACAAGGAGCAATCCTTCTGTGCTCTGAATGAGACCCCCAAAACCGCCAAGCACTGATTTTGTTACTGTTTGAGGAAAATCTCTGTGCAACAGGGAGGAGATTTCTGGATAAGAGGCTACAGGGAGCCTCACCACTAGAAACAATCCTGCCCTCTTCACAGACTGACTGGTTTTGATCTACAGAAGAAACCAAGTAATGGGTTTATGCCTGCTGGTTGCATGGATGACTGCCAAGAGGAGGTGTTTTTATATACATAAACTGAGCAATTAGCATCACTTTGAACTGCCACAGTGTTGGGGTTTCTTTAAATTATGTAATGAAACACATCTCAGCAACTGCCACACAAAGGTTAAAATAGTTTAAAATATGCAATTCTGTACATAAATATTCAAATAGCAAAAAAGGCTGGTTTTGTCATGGTTGCAGCACTTGTAGACAAGTACAGCAAACTCACAGGGAGAACTTTCAGAAGCTGACAGCTTGTGCTACATGACTTTGACAGCTGCCTCCAGCCAGGTGTGCTATAGTGCTCTGCAATGGAAACAATCTAACCCAGTATTTCCAACCTCAATGAATCTACCTTGGATACTTATTGGCCAATTTCTTCACAGTGAGACATCTTTGATGGATCTTTTGTTCCAGAACCTTTAAGAATGGCAGGGAAGCTTCTTCAACACTGTCAGAGTGACCCTGCCCAAAATCACGCAACAGTACCAATGCTGCAGAACTGTGTAACCATCTCCTTAAACTTCTTTCTTCTGGGTTAATTTAAACTAATACCTGTTTTCATAGAGGGTTGTCCCCTAAGTGAGGATGATTTATGGGTCTGTGGGAAATGCTGCTGCCTGTACTCATCATCTGCATAAGCATAGTGCCTGTGAATTAGTCTAAGGAAAAGTTCTAGCAAAGCTAAGCTGTGGTTTAGCTTTTCAGTTGTGAGGCTACTTTACTGGGTGACATTTATGAATGTTAAAAGTCACCAGAGGTCTGTCCTGCTGGTCTGTTTTAAGTGGAAGCTGTCCCAGGCAGTGTGGCAGCCAGTGCTTTTTGGCATGGGTTCCTTTGAGGATCCAGTTGTAGAGCTGTATCAGAAATATATCAGAGATCCTGGTGATAAACTGCATATCACTTGCTTCTCCCTCTGCTGCGGCAGATAAGCTGTCCTTGAGGGAAGGCTGATTGGCAGGCATGATTCAAAAAGTAACCTCAGATCAGCATTCTTCCATACCCAGATATAATCTAATAATTTACAGTATTTAAAGAGAAAGCACTTGAGGCAATGGATTTGGTCAAATAACAGCACAATTTGTGTTGAAGCTCCTGTAGTTCTCAGTCCTTCTCATTTTACTGACACATTATGTGTCCATAAGGCTATCAAAACACTTTGCATGGCCTGAAGAGAATGCTCAGGCCATGCTGGCTTTGGAGATTTCCTCTCTTCCCCATTCAGGGATCTCTAAGATATTTATATCACCAGTGGGTGACCACAGTGGTCACTATAGTGTGAGATCATGAGAAAATACACCTCTATACCCAAATTAAGAGGAAAAAATATCAGCAAAGTTATGCAGCATATGGGAATTCCCACCCTGGCAGGGTTCTTGGAAGAAAAATCCTTTTGTAGAGATAGACCAGAAACACTTTGAGCATTGGTTCAGTGATGAAGGTCCAGAAACGCTCACACAGGAACAAGAATATGTTCAAGTCCCAGCACTGGCACTTTTGCTAGGGCTCTGAGAAACAGCTCCCTATGGACACAAAGACACATGATCCTCTTCTCACAAGTTCCCCTCCAGGTTCACAGGCAGGCACCCCAAACTCCTCTGAGTCTTTGGTCTGTTCTCAGAGAATGAAAAAAAGCAAAGGTGAGTATTTTGTGAGATGCTTGCATGGCCCCACATAGTAGTCAGGCAACCTCTATAGTCCATGCCAAACATAGGTGTAGGGAAAAAGAAATTCTTCAAAAGCAGAAGAAATCCCAACTCATGCCTTTCCTAGCATTTCAGAAGTTGAATTTTGGCTTGTTTGCATACATTCCCAGAGTTAAAAAGTACATTTACTTTTTCATAGCAATCTGACAGGTCTCCTTAAATATTTTCTTGTACACTTTGTGAATTTAGCACAGTTCTCTGTTTAAACATACCACATTGTTCTCCCCAGTAATTAAATGCTTGCCTAATGAAGTCCAAAAATTAATCTGTGACAAAACACCCCGGGCAGAAGAACAGCCCCAGACACTTTGAAGCTTAAGCAAATATAGACCACACCAACTGCTAGAAATGAGGACAATGTGTTGCAAGGTATTTTGCAACTTAATACTGTACATGGTTGCAGGCAATTACTTATTAAAGTACCTGTAAAGAGCAAGAAAGTAAACGTGTTCAACATTAATTTCACTAGCATCTCTTGGCCTAGGTCAACATTACTTACGTGGCTGGCTTATGGCTGTGGAACTCTGCTACCTTTGAGTAACTAAGAACAAAATGTTCTGTGTGATCCACATTGTGTCACGTTGCTTTCAGGACATGTCAGAAGATGACAGGCTCAGATGGACAGCTATACATGTGGCAGTAGTTTTGGTAGTGAGGGACTGCTCACTTGGTCAGGAACATGTTGAAGTGGAATCTTCATCCAAAGGGGTGTTTATGAACATTCCCCAACAGCCTCCTAATCCTTCAGGACAAAGGAATGCTCTTTGAGGTTAACTTGGGTCTTTCAAATGGTGCAATCAAGTAGACATGTGTATCCTGTAACTAGAACATTCTAAAAACTAGCTCGTATTTCAGCTGTGTTCCTGGATAACACGGTTTATCTATTGGGTCTAACAGTTGACTTGCCACCACCAGTCCAGGGTAGGCAATCTCTACCACTTCTTGACTAAGACACCAGAGATTTGAGGCAGGTTCCTCATGCAGAGGTTCCCTGGGATCACTGGTATTGTTCTGTCTGCAGGGAGAGGTATGAACAATACAGGCAAAGAGAGTTATCCTGCTCTGAAAAGTCTACTCTGCAGCCACGCATGAGATCTTCCACATCTGTGCTGCTTCCTTCCTTCCTGCTTTATCTCCTTCTCAACGCTGTAATGCCTCTCTACAATGTCTGTGCATTGTTTCCACAAAGAAAACATGACTTGCACACATAAAGATACAGGAGTTTTTGCCTTTTTTTTTTTTCCTTTGGTTGTTTGGGGTTTTTTTCTCTCCACAGCAGTAAGTATGAAAGTCTGAGTCTAGATCAGTAACGTGCAGACTTCAAAGGACTGAAACAGCCTCCAGCTTTGGGCAAATAAGGAAACACAAATCACTTTCCCAAAGGAAAAAAAGGCTGTTTTATTGGGTCCTGTAGGAAAACTGCAATGCTCCTCCCAGAATAATACAGCCAAAAGTTCCAAGCAGCACAGCATGCACACGGGTATTATGACCTCACATAAGTTTCAGAAAGCAGCGTGGGATAGTAAAGAAAAACCCAATAAACCAAAACAAAGAGCTTTGCACTTCCCAACTTGCAGGGCAAACCCAAGTACATACATCAGCAAGTAGGAGAATGATGCAATTAAGCAGCATAGAACTTGTAATCCCTTCAACACAGGCACATCTGTCAACAAGCCTCTTCGAGTTAGGTGTAAAACACATGCTTCTGCCGTGCTGCCAAGTTTAATAGATGAAATATTGGCAGATTTTTTAGGATCTATGGGTGGAATTAGATACAATTAATCTCACACAAATATATGAGAGAATTATGTATTGCAAAGATTGAACTGACGAACATTTTCTACCTTACGTGACGGAGCTTTATCCCTGTTAAAGGTAATGTACCCATGTCAAGCCTCAATGATTTAACTGATTTTTATGGCATTTTTTTAAATGTAAAATTTAGAGCAAGAATCATGCCTTTCCATTTGTTTATGTAGACCCATTGTGCTGGAGACCCTGCTAGTCCTGTTCCATAACACAGTTTAAAGAAAGAGATCATCACGGAAGCAGAGAAACCGAGGTCCAGCCTTTATATTTTTCCCCAAAGACCCAAGCACCCAGCTGTTACCAAAAGGAGAAAGCCTTTGCAATCATGCTGGACTGACTAATTGCATGTTTGCCAAACAAAGACTTCTGGAGCTTATCATGAAAGCAAAGGGAAGTTGTTGACCTGGATCCTATAGCAATGTCCAAATTGTTGAAGAATGGCTGTAGAATCTCTTATAAAAGGGAGAACCTGAACCTTAAGTGTGGAGTGTTTCCACACAGATGTTGTGCCATGCCCCACAAGGAGATGGGAGGGGAAATAAAGGACATCAAGGGAAAAAAAAAAACCCAAACCCCAGCAAAGTAGGTATAACCACAGCTAGGAATAAACTGCAGGAAAAGGGGTGGTTTACCCAAATATCATCCTGAGCACTATCCAAAACATGGCATCAGCCCAGACAATTCCAAAAGCCAAAAAGTGTGTATAAGCTACTAAAGATTCACTAGAAGTGTGGTGAGAACCATCTTTATTCTGTTTCCCCTTTATTTAGTGACATTGTTCCACAGATACATAAAAAGACACAACTTGCAATTTCTCGAAGTTGATTATAATCAACTTCTTCAAACAGGCAGTAAAAAGACAAGTCTCTGCATGGTTGAATCACAGGGTTTCCCAGTAAGTTCCCTGAATTAACAGATTTCAACAGATATCACAAATGATTTTATTATTTTTTTTTAGTCAAAGGTCTCTCTACAACTGGAAATTCCAGTCTAGAGGATGTCTGTTGGCAACTTAGCATGGAGTGCCAGAAGAAACTGTTGAAGTGTGTTCTGCATTTGTCCCTTTGTATCTGTTTTATCCCCCTGTATTCCTGAGTAGAAACTCCTGACCAACAATGTAACTTGAGGCTGTACCCGGGTCCTTATGCTCTTATGCTCCATTTGGAAATGATGGGATTTATCTCAAACCTTTCTGGCTGCCCTAATTTGATAGAATCACAGATTCTAGTCCACAACCCCTCTGGGAAACCTGTTTCAGTGTTTGACCACCCTCAGTGTAAAGAAGCTCTCTCTTAAATTTAAGTGGAATTCCCCGTCTTTCAATTCGTGCCCACTGCCACTTGCCCTTTCCAGGCAGCAGTGACAAGATGCTGGTTCTACTGTCTTTTACTACCTCCCTTTTGGTATTTACACACATTGATAAGATCTCTTGAGCCTTCTCTCCTCCAGGCTAAACAATTCTAGCACTCTCAACCTCTACTTGTATGACACATGCTCCATTCTCTTAACAATCTTTGTGACCCTTCACTGAACTTGACTACGTGCTTGTCTCTCTTATGCTGGGTAGCCCAGAACTGGACACAGCACTTGAGGTGCAATCTTCACCCGTAAGGAAGGGTCACTTCCCTTGACCTGATGTCAACACCAAGGATGCTGTTGGCATTCTTTGCTCTAAGTGCACTTTGCTGGCTCATAGTCAACTTTTTGTTCCCTGGGAGCCCTGCATCCTTTCCTGCAAAGCTGCTTTGTGGCCTTCAATGTGTACTAATGCACAGGGCTAATCCTCACCCACTGCAGGACTTGGCGCTTCCCTTTGTTGAATTTTATGAGGTTTAGGAACAGGAGCTGGCCCATTACTCCAGTGCACCAAGGTCCCTCTCAGTGGCAGCACATCCCTCTGGTCTATCAAACACTCCTCTCAACTTTGTGTTGTCTGCAAACTTGCTGGGGGTGCACTCAGTCCCCCATCATCCAGGGCTTTAACAAAGAGGTTAAACAGTACTGGCCCCAGTATCAACCCACATGGTACTGCACCACTGACTGGCCTCCAGCTGGACTTCATGCTCAGCCCAACCCTTTAGGCCCAACAGCTCAACCAGTTTTCAGTTCACCTCACTGTTTGTCTGTCTAGTCTGTACTTCGTTCCTCTGTGTGGATGTTGCCAGAGAGCATCAAAAGCCTTGCAGGTCAATGTGAACAACATGCACTGCCAGTTATTTCATTGCAGAAGGCAATCAGATTGGTCAGGCATGATTTCCCCTGTATATATCCATTCTGACAACTCCTAATCATCTTGTTCATTATATATTTGAAAATAGCTTCCATAAGGATTTGCTCTATTATCTTCCCAAGGATTGAGAGGATTCAACCCGGAGAAAAGAGGGCTGAGGAGAGACCTTATTGCTCTCTATAGCTACCTGAAAGGAGGTTGTAGTGAGGTGGGTGTTGGTCTCTTCTCCCTCATAACTAGTAACAGGACAAGAGGGAATAGGTTCAAGTTACACCAGGGGAGGTTCAGATTGGATATTGGGAAAAATTTCTTAATCAAGAGTGGTGAAGCATTGGAACAGGCTACCCAGGGAGGTCATGGGAGCTGTTCAAAAAACAGGTAGATATGGTGCTTCAGGAGATGGTTTAGATGGCGGTGTAGTGCTTATGATTGGACTTGGTAATCTTGAAGGTCTTTTCCAACCATGATGATTCTATGATTGAGATGAGGCTACTGGGCTTGTAGTTCCCTGGATTCTCCTCCTTGCCCTTCTAGAAGAGAGGTATATTTGCTTTCTTACAGTCCTCAGAATCCCCTGATTGCCATGACATTCCAGATGAAACTGAAAGAAGCCCTGCATGCATGGACGAATCCCACCAAATCCTACAGATTTGTGTAGGCTCTATTTGTTTCTAAATGTTTCCTAACTCGAACTGTCTCAACTGAGGTTAAGTCTTAAGAGCTATAGAGCTTTTCACTGATGTCCATAGCCTGGGATCCCTGAAAGGAAATCTTACCAGTAAAATCCAAGGAAAATAATTTAGCTGTGCAGTATAAATCACTCAGTTTAGTTTAGCTGTGATATTTCTTCTATCTGCATTAGAAGTAGGAAATGAACACTGTCAGTGACTGAGGATTGCCTCTTGAGCAACCTGCACCTGAACAGTATGTCTAAAACTACTGTTCTTACTGGTGAACGACATACAGATATTCAAAGGTGAAAAAATATTAGAAGTAGCTGAGGGTGCTTTCCTGCAGAATCATATTGTAATACTGGCAACATATATCTAGTTTAGAGAAAGGAAGACAAATCTCTCACAAAACTG
Source organism: Zapornia atra (assembly GCA_013400835.1). Lineage (NCBI taxonomy): Eukaryota > Metazoa > Chordata > Aves > Gruiformes > Rallidae > Zapornia > Zapornia atra. The sequence goes on along the minus strand of VZTU01025198.1, from coordinate 15,614 downwards.
GAACAAAATTATAACAATCAAAAAAGAGCCAGACTTCTCCTTGTGAAAAGAATATGAAACCATATTTTTCCAAACAAAAAGCATAAATACTGGAGATAATGCAAGAATGAAAGCAGTCATCTCCATGCCTTTGAGAACTGAATTTTGAAGTTTCTGATCAAATTCCTGTTATTGTACTGTTAAGGAAGCAGCCTTGTTCGCTGAACTGAAACGATACTGGAAGAGCTTCCTGTTTAAAACAGCAGGGAGTGCAGCCCTGAGAACATCAATCACAGTTCGTGGTATTAAGGCGACTGGAGCATTGCAGGAACAGGGCTCCATTCAGCTTCAAGGGTCCCCTGCATCATTATATACTGCAGAATCCCAAAGTTAGTATTTCTTCACTGGGACACAGTAAGTGTCTAATAGAAACTGGTACAGTTAGGAAGAGATGGAACAACTTCAGAGCGCCAGAGAATCCAATCAGTGGTCTAGCACCCTCTTGCTCTGGTACCCTCTTGCTCTGGCGTCTTTCAAAAAAGGTGCAAAAAATCTGAGGAGTCAATTGCATAATAATCCACACACCACTTTGTTCCACAGGACAAATAACAATTGCTTAGCTTAGTAACTAAAAGTCCAAGGCTTAACGATTTATATCCCTTGTAATTTTAAGCTATGTCTACAATTGCTGGCATTTTAAAAAATGCCTTTAAAGTGGCTATTATTTTCTGGTAGTGATTTCCAAAGAATAACTACATATTTTTAAGATTTGCTGTCTGTTCTACATTCTTTAAGAGAATTTTACTATACTATGGGATTTTTAGAAGAAAACTAAGAAGAGCTAAGCGCTTCATTGTTCTCACAATTTTGCAATAATTGTACTCTGTGTTTAAACAAGACAAGGAAATACAGCCAGTGCTCCTATAAAAGCTTTAGCACTCACAATTCCTTATTAAAAGTAAATGTACTCATAATTTGTCAATTAAAATGTCAAAACAAGCAGCAACATGCCAGACAGATTTTCTCTCTACATCTTCCTTTTCTAGTTATGTGGTCAAATTGTTATGAAATGGACCACTCTGATCTCCTTAACAGAGGAATTTGTTGACGCATGTTGATGTTATGAACAGTTTTTGCTATATGCACACATGTATCTTAATCTTCACGTAAGTGATGAAGGTGCTACCAACTTAAAGCAAGAGATGGAATAGTGCCTATGCATTCAGGCAGTTTAATCTTTCACAGCCCTAAATATCCCCAAGTACAGTTTAGAGACATGTTAAATTTGCTATCGTCTTAAATATCCATTTCAAAAATCATAGAGGACATGACAGCCAAACTCTGCTCTTATATACAGTTCAGGGGGTCAAAAGAATGCGGTACTGTATAAAATACAGCAGAACGAATGTATCTAATGTGATAATACTTTAACTGAACTGACAGGGAAAAAAATTGGATTTTATATATAGATTCATATACCCCATTAACTAAAATGCTTCTTCAGTTTCCTAAATATGTTTTCTGGAAAACAGTTTGTATCCTGAAGTGTTTCATGTTTACACACAGCATTCAGAGACACTGCTGTTTGACCAAAAGACTGAACAAATTAACATCTCTGCTTATCAAATAACACCACTTATATAAATGGAACATATATCTAAGCTTGTATATAACTTTAAGTAAAAATCAGAAACTCTTAATACTAATGTTGCTACTATTCCCAGAAGATTACAGCATCAGGCATGCTGTGGTGAGAACTACATTATTATGGCTGTATCTCACAAATTTGTATTTGGACAAGGCCTCACATGCTCGCAGACAGACACTTAGCAGATGGGACAGCAAACGAAGATGCAACTAACAAAATTAAATCTCAATGGCATACTTTTACACTGAGTGGCTGACTGGTGTGAGGCTCTAGTTCCATTTCCTCTCAGGTCTCTAGATCTCAGAGTTGAGTAACGCTTCCCCTATCCTGCTGCTCTGAAAAGCGAATGCTTACCCACCCGAACAGACAGCAACACTGTCTTGCTTGTTGTACCCAGCAGGAGAAAGGCACAGGGGAAGAAGGTGGGACCTGGAGCAATTGCAGAAACATTCAGGCTCTGACTCCGTGACAAGTTTAATTGCACCAGGCTGCTCCAGGCTCTGGCTGACAAGCCTAATATCCTGAACACATACTTCCTACTCATTACCTGACACTCACCTTGATGCCAACACCACTGGTTTTGGCTGCTATGCAGTCTGGCGTGACTTACTGGCTGGCAAAGAGGTGGTACCTCACGCTGTGCTGGCTGATGCTGCTGGAGCCAGAAGTAGCAAGGGAGTAATTTTAAGAACAGGAGCCTCCAAACTGTGTGTGGGGAAGAAGACATTAGTAACGATGAGTAGGAATTAGGTGTGATATGACCAAGCCTATCCTTTCTAGTGTTGATATGCGCAATTTTTGTAAAGAATCTAAAATTAGTATCAGACAATAAAGCTACTAAGATGCATGGACACTGAAAATGTCTTACGACAAAACCCATAGAAAATATTCAAAAAATAAGAGGGTAATTGAAGCTTAAATGAATGGACAAGGACTAACCCCAGAAATCCCTCAAGGAAAAATTCCTACTTCTTACTAAATAGAAATATGGCCAGGATTGAACACGATAATTCATAAACACAGGAAGAACCATCCTGAACTAAGTACCACTGACCATATGGACTGAGAAAGCTATTTAGGGCGAGCCAGTCCTGGGGGACAGAAAAAGAAAATTCCACAGTCCTCCCTTTCTCTGCCTTAACTGTGAATCTGAAGCAACTGAAAGGAAAATTTATTTGGTAAGCTTAACTTTAAATTGCATTTTTGTTATTTACTTTGCACCCCTCCTACATGTCAACCTTTGCTCTTAGAATAAACTCACTTTACTCTGGAAGCTTATCTTGGCATTAAAAGGAATTCTTAAGCAACTCTGGGATGAATAAGGCATATTATTTCTTTCAGAAACAATTGATCCAAATACAGAAGAGTCTTAGTCCTATCTTGTCGCACTCACCTAGGGCAAGTGTTAAGAACCTTGGGAACTGAGCTCTCTAAGCTGCAAGGATCAGCTTCAGAACCTGTAACATCAGATACCAAGAAAAGTCAGGTCTCCCCTTTCAGCCAAGGACACACAATACAAAACCCAGAAACCTGAGAGACTTGTTAAAAGCAGTTATTTCCATGCCCTGATGTTACAGTGCGACTGGAAATTAAACTAAATTATGTACTTGATGTAAATTTATTCATATGTGTTTAATCTGAATATGCTTTTTAAAATATAGTTAAATCAATAAAATAGGTAGACTTGTCAGTTCTTTAATACTGTTTTACAGTAGTAGGCTCCTTGCAGGGTGATCACCAGCTTCTCCCATCCACCACTGTTCTCACAGTTCAGTAAATACCTAATTAAACTCAAATATACTGTTCTTAAACTCATAACTTAGTTTGCAGTTCATTGCTTTTATTACAGTTCTGGAAAAAGGGCTTCTATGCCCCACATTTTTCCATCATCAGAATGACAATTCCCCAGTTGCAAGTGGCACTAGTTATTACACTCTGCAATATTTGTACTGTTGCCCCAGAAAGAATCAGCGTAACTTGCTTTAAAAAGGCAACTCACTCATTTATAACAGTAATTATAAGACTACTTGTTGAAGTCATGAAAGCAGGAAGCTCCTTTAGTGAGGAAACGATGACTGCTAATATCCATACCTGAGAGTTGATATTTACAGCTTAACAGTGAAGGGAGCTTTCAACCAACCCTCTTTATGAAGCTCTGCTTCATTTTGATAATAGACTTAGTGTTATCATTGAAAACCAAAGTGAGGCGAGCTGAACATAAGTCTATTTTTGAGAGACATCACTGCATCTCCCCATCACAGAATTTACAAAACTTCAGCACTTAGAAGAAAGTTGGTCCAAACCAGTTTTATGATAGAAACTGGTTGCTGTCTTAAATCAGAGAAGCTTGCTAACTCTCAGAGTAGCTCTAAGACCAAAACAACAAGTCAAAAATGTTCTGCTAAAAGAGCCAAAGCACGACATTAGCTATCCTGTAGCTAGACTGTAGAAAGGTCTTCATATTTTTCCTAGTAAGTAGAGAGCCAAACAAATGTTACTTCGTCTGGCAATCAACAGTATCACCATGAATAATTCCTACTAATATTAGCAAGAATCACATTGGGCACTAAATTAATAATATAGCAGAACTGGCTAATTAAAGATTATATTAGTTTAGAAAACAGCTGACATGTGTGAGGCTTACTGTGCTGTACAGAATATTTGAAGCAATAGCAGAAGACTACTTAGGAAGAAAGGTGAGGCAAAGATACAAACAAATGCCAAAAATGTCAATAGTAGATTTTTTATGAAGAGCAATTCAGTTTGACTGACAGCAGCTTTTCCAGAAATATTCTTCTCTTCGGAATTAAGCCTTGAATACTTTATGCTAAGCAAAGCCAGATAAGTAAGGCTCAAGTAAGACCTTCCTGTGGAAAAGTGATCGCCTCTTTATAGCTAACACTGAAATCTATTTTCCTTTTCATCTATTTTGCTAAAAGGAGTTTCAATAATTATTCCTATTTTCTGATTGTGAATGTATTCCCAGAATGACCTTATCAAACAAATAGAGGAACAAAAGCTTAACACAATGGTACATCTAGTTACTCTGTCCCATTGTCCCTTCCTGTCCTCCACCACAGCTCTTCTGTTTCTTGTTCTTTATTGTATAATGTCATATGGGAAGACTGGTATTGTAAACATCTGAGTATCTTCAATTACCATTCAACTAAACAAAGTTTACAGGAAACCTCTAGTGTTTGTTACATCAATGTCACATCACTCTGACAGATTAAGTAATCTCTGTAGAACTGAAAGATGCCTTTCTGATTATTTTTATACCTAAAAACTATAAGCACCTATGGGACCATAAAAACTTAATCACAGAACATCAGAAGAAGTTTGTCTTATGCCAAGCCACTCTCCAAGGATCATTTAAATCCACACCTCCTACTGCATTTTGACTGACAGCCTTTGGCGGAAAGAATTTCCTTGTGGAAATACCAATCCTTGTTCTCTTACATGAAAAATTTAAAACAGTAGGAAAGGAAGTATTGTTTCTTGAAAACTGTCCAACTTACATGACATTTTATAGATCCACTACTCTGGGTATGTTACTTCCTTTGTATCACTCACCAGCCTTCTCTTTCACAGCATCGTTTAACTTTGAGGACTAATTGCACTGTGTCAATGTGATGCAGAACGCTACCTGTTGCCAGCCAATGCTTCATCTTCCCACACACAACGTAGTATTCTCACACAGGCAGGAAGTTCTCTGAAAACATATGTAATGAAGTCTTAAAAAAAAAAAAAGAAGAAAAGGGAAAAGTGGAAGACCTAGTTTTACTGCAGTGCCCATGAAAGCCCTTACTATACATTTTACAGCAGACATCAAAGACAGGCTACTTTTCTCTGTCAGAAATTGCTTATTTTCCTATTACTTTCCTCTCAATCCACATTTGTACGCTTCACTTTTACTTGAGAACCTAGATTTTACACTCTGTGGGGCAGGAGCCCTTTTTTTCTTTCATGTAACCAATCTCCCCTGTCACTACAAAGGGACTGTTATTTTGGGACTATTATTCTGTGACTATTTTCAAGATGTATTTCTTTGATGATGTCCTCCCAAAAGCATACCTTCCTAAATAAGAGCCCAAGAACATCTTCCCCAAACTCTGCATTTCTCCAGTAGAAGCTTGTGAAAGGTATAATTATGTAACATAATGTCATAGCTGGTAACTGTTCATAATGATATTGTGATTTACAGTATAGATAAATATATCTTTCAAGTATGAACTCCTAAGATCCTCAAAGTCATGTGGGGAAGCATATTTTTGCATTTTCTGAGCACTGCATGAACACATACATTGGAAAAAAAAATAAAAATCAAGGTCTGTGTTTGAAAACCAACTGACATTTATGCTGCGATACCACGAGCTTGTTCTCAGCATTTTATTATCAAAAGTAAGGAGTTCATTCAGTAGGTCAATAATTTGCTGCGAGTATTTTGTGGAAGTCACAGTAACACCACCTCCATGGATTTATATAGATGCACCAGCATCATTTCTTGTGACTAGACTATGATTCAGAATTAGCTATCAGCCTTTTCTAAAGCAGTTATTTTGTGCTTTCTTTTGAGAATGTTTAGGTTAAGATTTCCATGTAGGTATAGAGCTTCCTACTAAAAGAAAATCAGATAAGATCAGTTTAGTCTTTACATACATACAATGTATAGAGTGATGCGGACAGCAGTGAGCCTAGTGGCACTGCATTCCTACAAAGTTAATCACATGTATATATAATTTGCAGGTTTAGATTTAAGGGACTGATTTGGAACTAATTGGGAAAAGTGTGGGGGGTTTTTTTTGCCTTTCTGAAGGCAACTCTCATTGCTTTACTACAAAAACATCATGCTATAGCTTCTGAAGCTGCAGATGCTACCTCATTTCTAATTGCCTGTCATGCAGTGAAGAAATCTAATTAAAGCCACTTATTTGTACCCATTAACCAGTCTCTTTAAATGCAGACAAAAGATCTTACCACAAGCTAAAACATAAGAGTACAAAGTGTGGTCTGAAATTCAGTGAAAGCAACAATGGATGTTTTCAGATAATTACACTTACCTCCATTTTCCTGCTACTCCCAATTAGTGTTAACTGTGAACTTAAAAGGCTATGTAAATCAGTATACCTGGCCACTACACCAAACATGGTTCTGACTGTTAGCATGACATTGGACATTCAGTCTTTCACATCCTTAAAATGGTTACATTTTTGTGTTGAGGGTAAATTACTGATTGCAGCATGGCTTAGAGGTATAATATACAATACTTACAAAAATACTTACTAAAGTATAAGAAATAAACTGCAATTTTCTCTCAAGAGACCCAAGATTCTTAAGTTTTATAGATAGGAGCAGTATATTCTTTTGGGGGCTCCCTCATTGCATCATTTAGAACAATGAAAAGTTACTTTATAAGAAAAAATCCTCAACACTAGCACAACAGAAAGCTCTAACACAAAAGAGGTGGGCAGGGCACTATATTGGAATGATTTAATAAATACTTTACTGCACGAGGTCATCTGGTAGAGCCTGCTGCACTTCCCAACATGAAGCTTGCACTCAAGACTTCACTCTTTGTTTCACACTGGGTAGTGGCTACAGGGAAGAGCTGCGCACATCACATTGCTTCTTGCTTGCTTTAAGGAAGTTGCCCTGCTAGGCTGGACCTACTGAGAAAGTACTCACAGCTGTACCATTTCAGGCTTCTGTATTTAAGAAACAGGCCATTAATGAACTACAAAAATGTGGCTTATGGCCATGACATAGAGACTTCCTTAAGGCAACAGGCGCTTGTATAAAGTGGCTTTTACCCAATTTTTGTGATGTTTTCAGGTGCCAGGCCACCCTCACAGCCTGGGTGTATCCATCACTCACCCCCCATTGCATACACAGCACTGAGCACGGAGCTGCCAACGTCCCAGATCTAGCCAAGGGGACGCTCGTAGGAGCAGACCATGGACTGACTGTACCTCAGCATACATCTCGCCACATAGATTCGCGCTACCCTCAGCCAGAGATACCCCCACAGCTGCCACCTGCCCAGCGCTGCCAGCACCCCGCTTCCTCGGGAAGCTGCCCTGTCACGCTGGCCCTGTTTCCCCACCCCGCGCACAAAGGTGCTATTCCCACTCAGGTGCTCCCATCCGTCTCCCCCGCCCCGGGCCCTCGGCAAGGCCGCGCACACCTCAGCGCCGGCCTAAGCTCCGCACTCCGCACACCGCAACGGCGAGGCGCGGCCGCGCCCCTGCACCGCAGCGCCGCCTGGCGCAGGGCGAAGCCGCGCCGACCCCTGCGCGGTACCTGCGCGCAGTTCCTAGCAGCTCT
>VZTU01025197.1:437210-447397 GCA_013400835.1 Zapornia atra | reverse complement strand
GTCCCATAGCTTTTAATTAAGATCACAAGCCCTCTTGTGCACCTCTGAGATGCATCACAGTTCAGGGCAATCTTGGCAAAGAAGCACTTAAAATGAGCTTTTAAACTTACCTCCGCCTTCAGCGTAATTGAATTGTCATTTAAAAGCATTTTTGTTGATATTAAAAATGTCTTGTTAGCACGGGGTGCCTTTCCTGAGAGATTATGCAGTGAAAAAGAGAAGAAAATCTGTAATGGAAAGTTGCTGGTTTTGTTCAATACTCTGAGAAGAATGCATTAATGTTCCCAGATGATCAGACTGTCCTCTAAATCACAGGTTACATAAGAGATTTGTGCTGCCAGATTTAGGAGGATTAGACTTTTCCGCCGTACTGCTGAATTCCTGTCCTCTCCTTGCTGTCTCTGAGTGCTCATTGGCCAGAGCTATTACTGGGCTAAGTATAAGCAACATTTTGATGTGCACTATTGAGAGAAGAGATTAGCTATAAAAATGTTAACTGTGTCTGTATCAGCCAGTCAGATGAAAATTCAACAGGAACTGTTGAAGGGCCCTTGCTGTGTCAGGGTACTCTCACATTCTTCCATGTTGGGTTTTTTAGGGTTTTTTTAATTAATATTTTTAACCCTGTTCTTTCTGCTGCAGAAACTGGAGAAAGGGCTGTCCAGGATAGTCATTTGGCAATAGTTTTTCAATGCATTAGGACTAGTTTAATTGTTTAGTTGTAGAAATGTGGCGGATTTTTCCCCCTCTTAGGTTTATTCTGTTCCTTCATTATCAGAAGGATAGCAAGAAAGACTTAAAGGGATCTCACTGACCATTCTGCATTCATTTTTTCTTGAGAATGGCCCAGACTTGCACCAAAATATCTTATTTTTAGCAGAATAAAAGATGGACACATTTTAGATAAGTCCGTTGCATCTACATGCTTGTTCTGGTATCGCCACTGTCATCAGCCCATCTATCTGCAGTGCCTCAGACTGCCCAGATACTTTTTATTACAGTTCTGTACTGAGCATCGCTCTACCCAGAGTCATTTAGACCAGGACCCTCTGCCAGTCTTGCTGTCATAAATTCTAGGCAAGAATGACTGGTGCCTTTGTGTTATCAGTGGGCACAAAAGGTAGAAACCCCATAGACTTAATTAAGCAGCTGCTCGAAGTAGCACAGTGAGCCATGTTGCTGTATTTTCCTCATACAAAGCTAAAAGTTTCGTGGGTGCAGAAGGAACCACCAACATATGAGAGATTAATTATTCATTGAAAGACTGTAAGCCAAGAGCAGGACCTTGTGGTGCTTTACAACTGGTATAGCAAAACTTAGTTTGTGATAGGGTTGCTACATTGACAGTAAGATTCTGGGGCTAAGGAAGTCTTTAAAGAACCCCTCAGACAAGTTCTTGTTTAATCCTGGATTGAAATTTGGCTTCCTGATCTCCTGTAGATATATGGCCTGAAGATTGGCCCCTTTCTGTCATTAGCTTTGAATGTTGGAGAATCCAAAAGTGGGTTTGGGGATGTTGCTACCCAGTCACTGACTTCCTGTTTGCTTAATGGAACTGTCTGCTCAGTGAGCCCTGGTTCAGCATGGGATCATGCAAGTATCTCTTGCTTAGGGTATCTTCCCAGGTGACTGGTTTAGGAAAAAAGATGTGGCAGAGTGCAAAATGGAATACTGGTGACAGGAGAACTCACCCTGAATATCATGAGAGAATGAACACGTGTCCACATCACAGCTGAGGTTTGCTATTAAGTAAGGATGTTTTTGCTCTCCCAATCAGCAGAAGCAGTTGGACAATCTGATAGGGCACGATGACAGCCTTTACAGATAACAGAGCGACATGTTTCTGTTAGGGAGGACTCTTAAGTGTGTCTCATGTGAAGACTGGTGTTTTGAATTGCTTGTCTTCCTCTCAGGCTTGTGCTTTCACGGCAGACTTTATCATGTGAAATTAATCAGAAGCTGATTTTCATCAATTTTATGGGTCAGGGCCATAATTCACAGAACTTCATGAAGGAGGCACATGTTCGTGGTGTCTGGAGAACCGCTGCCAAAAACCAGTTCTCTGTTGACAGTGAGTGCTTACTTCACCCACTTAAGGGCAACAGGAACAGATGTGTTGAAGGAACCTGGAAGGATTTGTTTGAAATCTTGCCAAGAAACTGAAGGAAGAGCCAAGTGGAATTTTCTCCATCTGGGTATTGCTGGTAAAGATTACTTCCTTACGTGGTTCACAGAGATGCTTTTGACGTCTCGTTGCCTTGCTGCCATTCATCTGTGATAAATAGTATGTAGATTTTTCAGGCACCACTGATGGCCAAATAATTACCTAATTAAGCAGACATTTCCAGATTGGCTTTCTAGTAGAAAAGCTGTAGAAACTACTCCTCTTTCCTTTCTGTCTCTCTCTGTGCACTGAAAGATGCATACTGAACTTAGCAATGACAGTGATTCATTAAGTTTAAGTGCTTCCAGCAAATGTACGTACTTACTGTATGCTTGTCTGCCAAGTGGTATTGGGAAAACAAATGCTGAGGGTTTGGGTTTTTTTTTTTTTCTTGCCTTATCATGGTTATGATGATTAAATATCAGTATTGTTAACTGTTCCAGGTCACATGTAAACACAGAACTCACAGTTGTAATTAACAACTGGTTAATGGGTCTCAGCACAGGCATCTTAAATATATCATTATCAGTCCAGTCTTCAAGATACCATTCCTTACTATTCATTTTCTGTTACTCCTTTTGCTGCCATAGAAGGTAAAGATTCTAAGTTTATACAGCTCCCGGATTGTGTCATGGACACTTACTGTTCTGATATGTTTACTACTTCTAGGAAGACAGGCTGAGAGAGTTGGGGTTGTATAGCCTGGAGAAGAGAAGGCTCCAGGGAGACCTTACAGCAGCATTCGAATACCTGAAGGGGCCCACAGGAAAGCTGGGGAAGGACTGTTTGCGAGGGCATGTAGTGATATGATGATGGGCAATGGTATTAAACTAGAGCAGGGTAGGTTTAAATTAGACATTAGGAAGAAATTCTTCACTCTGAAGGTGGTGAGACACTGGAGCAGGTTGCCCAGAGGGGTAGTAGAGGCCCCGTCGCTGAAGACATTCAAGGTCAGGCTTGAAGCTCTGAGCAACCTGATCTAGTTGAAGGTGTCCCTGCTAGTGAGGTTGGACTAGATGGCCTTTAAAGGTCCCTTCCAACCTATGATTCTACTGTTCAGTACTATCGTGGCATTTAGCCCAGTCCAATTGCCATCTTTTATTGATTAAAATATTTACCAGAATCATAGAATGCTTTGGGTTGGAAGGGACCTCAAAGATGGTCTAGTTCCAACCCCCTGCCATGGGCAGGGTCACCCTCACTAGACCAGGTTGCCCAAAGCCCCATCTAACCTGGCCTTAAATGCCTCCAGGGATGGGGCTCCCACAACCTCTCTGGGCAGACTGTTCCAGCTCCTCACTACCCTTGTAGTAAAGAATTTCTTCCTAACATGTAACCTAAACCTACCCTGTTTCAGCTTGAAGCCATTGCCCCTTGTCCTATCACTATACACCCTGGTGAACAGTCCCTCTCCTACTTTCCTGTATGATCCCTGTTAAGTATTAGTAGGCTGAAATTCACCCTGAAGCCTTCTCTTCTCCAGAATGATCAAGCTCAACTCTCACAGCCTGTCTTCATATGATCAAGGGGCTGGAGCACCTCTTCTCTTTGTGGCCCTCCTCTGGACTTGCTCCAACAGCTCTATGTCTTTCCTGTACTGGCAGCCCCAGAGCTGACACAGTACTCCAGGTGGGGTCTCACCAGAGCAGAGGGGCAGAATCACCTCCCTTGACCTGCTGGCCACACTGTTCTTGATGCAGCCCAGGACACGGTTGGCCTTCTGAGCTGCTGGCACAGACTGCCAGCTCATGTTGAGCTTGTCATTGATCAGCAGCCCAAAGTCTTCTTCCCACATGCAGGACCTTGCACTTGGCCTTGTTGAGCTTCATGTAGTTTGTATGGGCCCATCTCTCCAGCCTGTCAAGGTCCATCTGGATGGCATCCCTTCCCTCCAGCGTGGCAACCTCACCACACAGCTTGGTGTCCTGGCAAACTAGCTGAGGGTGCACTCGATCCCACTGTCTGTGTCACCAACAAAGAGATTGAACAGTGCTGGTCCCAGTACTGACGCCTGAGGAACATTTAAATGACAAGTTAAATGACTCTGCTGCCTTTAATCTCTTGTCTTTCTGTGGAAGGTTTTTGAAAAAGTGATGGCAGGGCCTCCAAAGTCATTGTTTCTTAAAAAATGGGAAGTAAGCAAAAGTGATATAAGGGAAGAGTTATTGTACTGATTTTCAGAGTTGTTTGTTTTCAGGTAGTCACTGCTTATTAGGGTGTTACAGAAATCTTTAGAAGGTCAGGCATAAATTTAATGTGCAGTGATGTCAGCCTGAGGTTGAAGAGAGCCTGAAGCAGTGACTGAGATTAGTTGCTCTAAGCTTAAAATAGATCCTTGTTTGGATAATGAGATGTTAGTAACATTAATTGCTGCCATTCTCATCAGAACATGTGAAATCTAAATTCAGAAGCTTATCAAACTGGCACATTTCCCCGACAAGGCTAGGAATAGAGGGCAGGTAAGTAGATCAGTATGGATTTACATAGATTTTGTAGGGTGGCAGTGAAGAGGAAGATGGGAGATTCATGCACTCGCTCCACGTAGCGTCCTGCAGTGCTGTTGTGGGGGCTCTGTGTGCCTGTCCTGGCAGTAGCTAAGAAAAAAGATGTCTGCTAGCAAGGGCAGTGGAACTTGGGCTTTAGGAGTCACAGTATTCAAATCTTGCAGTATTCAAGTGTTGCAGATTCTAAAAGATTACAAATGGTGAACTGAGTGAAGCTTTTAGGAAAAGTCTAGAGAAGAACAAAACCAGTTAAGATTTAACATTTTCGCTGATCATACTCTCCCCCATTTCTTTGTTTTATCCAGATTTCCTGTTATAATTACCTCCCTGTACCTGACTCACATCCAAGTGAATGTGCCTGCAGAACTTGGTGTATGTGCAGCGTTGATAGTAGCACCGAGGCAAAAATAGACACCTGGGTATTACAGCACGTGAAGAAAAAACCCCAGTTTTTAAAGACTGTCACAAACATTCATGATAAAAGAGAAATCTTTCAAAATTGTTTATCTTAGTGAACTTAATGCAGATATCAAGGACACAAACTAGCTTGCAATCTCCATGCCTTTTTATTCTAGAAAAGATTTTTTAAATCGGGTGGGGTTTTCAGAAGCAGCTGAGTCTCAAGGACAATTTTTTTTTTTAAAAGGTTAACACTTATTTAAGCAAATAATTGAAAGTTTCAAATCCCTTCCAATGTAAGACTGTATACATGGCAAGGTCATGAAGATAGATTGGAGGTTAATTTATAGGTTAGCCAGGTTTTGACAAGTGTGCCTGTCACATGCTAGCTGCGAAATGCAATTTTGTAAAGACTGCTCTAACCGTGAAGTGCTGTGTGCTCTGACTTTATTCCTGCCTTTATATTCATAATGAAAGATCAATGCTTAGATTGAGGGAGGAAATTGTAGCACTAGCAGCAGTAGAAGTGTGCAGAGCATAAGTGCACGCTTCTGTTATTGAGCATTTGGCAAGTTAATTTTCCCTCATGCCACCACACGAGGTAGATAAGTGAGAACCAGTCAGCTGATTTGGCTAAGGTTGCCAAGGAAGTTGGTGCCAGATGGGGCTAGAACTCATTTAAAGAAACCTGCAGCATAGTGTCCTGATTTCAACTAAGATAATTTTCTTGCTAGTAGCTAATATAGTGTTGGATTTAGTATGAGAATAATACTGATTGCACACTGATGGATTTAGTAGTTGCTAGGTAGTTGGGCCTACACTAAGTCAAGGTCTTCTCAGGTCTCACGTCCTGCCAGGTGCACAAGAAGCTGTGAGAGCACAGCCAGGACAGCTGGCCCAGGCTGGCCAAAGGGATATTCCCTGCCAGAGCACGTCATGCTCTGGATATAACTGGGGCAGCTAGCCAGGAGGTGGGATCACTCCTGGGAAAGAGATGGAGCATTGGGGTTTTTTCTTAATGCAGGTGGTGAGCAATTGCATTTGTGCATCACTTGTCTTAGATTCTGTGCCTCCCCCCCCTCCTTGTTATCCTATTAAACTGTCTTTATCTCAACCCAGAAGTATTTGTTACTGGCAGGTTAAACCACAACACAATACTGTTTCTCCAAGTATTTCCTTCAGTTTGGTTCAGAGGTGCAAGTACTTAAAGGGGACCTAATTCCCATTTAATTGGTTTCATTGAGAATACTTGCTCGCATCAAGCTGTGTAATAATGTACTGCACAGTATGAATAAGGTACAAAATATGGCATATTAGTGATGTTATATAAAAAATCACTTGTTTTATCTTATTTACAGCATGTCTATTTCCAATAAAGCTTTAATAAAAATTCAGTTTGTCAGTAGCAGGTAAATAGTGATTATAACAGCTGCTGATCTTTTCCCTTTGCATAAGGATCTGGAAAGACTGATCCCAAAGATCTTTAGAAATAGCATCTTGTTACCTTGTTGGTTCTGTATTCCCTTCAAAAAGTGGCAGACAGGACTTTTGAGCTGGAAATTCCAGCTAGTGATAAATAAACGACCTTCACATGAGGCATGAGACAGCCTGTTAACTGATGGCTGAGCATTTTCCATATATTGAAACAGGCTGATAGTGTATTACTGACCAACTATAATATATACATTGCATGGTATTTCATTGCATGATACAGTATATCATTCAACCCTTTTTCAATATGTCCTAGGAAATTGCTTTAGGTTTAAGGGAAAGGATTTAAAATATTTTGGAGAGCCAAATAAACACAGCTTTGTCTTTTCTTTGAATTCTGCAGAAGGCCTCATACGTAAGTATTTAAGAGTCCTAATTTCAGGATCTAAAAGCATTTGTGAGGAGAAACGGGGCAGTTGTGGAGAGGAATGGCTCTCCATGGCCACTTACCTATATTTCATTGTAGTCCACTTAACCAAATTCCTGCTGGTGACATTTAAGAATGGGCATGTAATTGCCTCACTGCTTTTCCAGTGGGCTATGATTTCCACAGAGAAGCTTACCAGACAGCAGTTTCTGAAGCACTGTGGCATGCTTGTCTTGCCGTGCCAGCTGGGAAGTTTAGCTTGCACCCTAGTTCTGCCAGCCAGAAAGAATAGAGAACAGTGCAGAAGCAGATTACATCGTTCTTGTATCTTCCCCCCTATTCACAGGGGGAATGCTGGCTGGGGAGACCTGGGTTGGGTTTTTTTGGGTTTTTTTGATCAAAGCATCTCTTGTAAAGTAACCCAAAGAATCCTTTGAAATGAGACAGAATCCTCAGAAGTCAGGATTAGGGGTCTGGATCCTCAAAAGTGTGTGATCATTCATCTCTTCCTGAAATCTGGGTAATGTCTGCATGTCTTCGGGGATATGTAGTTAAGTTTGTCCTCAGTAGGATTTGGTAGTAGTTCAGGTGAGTTGCTTTGGTTTTGCTTATCTTGTGTGGTGATGAGTAGGTCATTTTAGATTCTGCCTAGTGAAAAGTTACAGTGGCATTATGCTGAAAACAGTGAGAGAACACCTTGTCTGGTTTTTGTTGGGTAGCTATGACTTAAATAGTTTTACCCTTTAGCAAGAATTTTAGGAGACCCTGAGGTGCTAACGAGAAGTGAGAACAAAGCTGTGAAATAGCTGTTTCTCTTGTACAGATTCTCCAAACTTAACGCAAACATACCACATATGGTAATCAGTGTCTGGCAATTGTTTTTACTGTGAGTGCTGTAAAACTGTGATTTGGAATCTGTTTCCATTTAATTCTTGATTAGGACGTGAAATTTTTTCCTTGGATTTTGGATCTTCTTGCAAGGCTACAAGAATGACGCTGCTGTTCATCAGCACTGAGCAATACCATGTATGTGTCCACAAAGTGATCTGTTAAGTGTCTAACCTTAGTTTAATATTCTAAATTAGACGTCTGAATAAAAGTTCACAGGAGGATTATTCTTAACTTCTGAGAACAGCTCTGAAATGAACTGCAGTTTTTCAGTAGTCGATACTTAAGCATGCTTCAGTTAATCAGAAACCCCATGCACCAGCTACTGTGTATTCCTCCTCCCTGTAAGAATGATGTGCCTTTTATCTCTAGAATGGAGTTCATGGTGAAAGTCTGACTGAAGACATGTTCCTTCTCTTCATCTTGAAGACCTAGAAACCTTTAAACTTCAAGACCTTTAACACAGCTTAGGTAGCTTCTTGCTCAGATTGTTTTTTGAGGATCTCGTCCTTTGGCCCCCAGAGCACACAGGCTTTTGTGCAGGCAACCTGCAGTGCCCACATCATGGCTTAAGATCCCATTGCACGTGAGTTGGCCTAACAATGAAGCACCAGAACACCCATGTCTTTTTTGTGGAGCTAGCTGCAAATCATTTCACTTGGGTCGTGGTATCAGGGTCATTAGCAACATCAGCTTTGGGAGCTGGCTCAAGATCTCCCTGAAAATCTCCCAAAAGAGAGATGACAGTGATACTGGACCTGTGTAGCTGTCCCTGAATTTTTAATGGCAAGCATTATTATTAAACACCAGGAATTATTTTACAACTGTGGGTACCCCAGCAGGTTTCAGTGCCTCAGTGACTGTTAAGACCAGTGTTTCATAAGCTGCTTTTAAACTAGAGGAAGAAAAGTAGAACCTTGCAAACCCTGCTGCTGCAGCCGGTACTTGTGAAATAACATTAAAATGGTTACAGGACACTCCAGGTAGATACCATCAAATTCTAATGCTAAATAACTAAGTGAGCTCTTGTGATAGAAATGTTTCTTTAATGCTTTCTCGAAAAGCTAGTAAGTATAGTGCTAATGAGGAGTATTGGGCTGGCAGCTTTAAAGCTCTGAGTATTTCAAAAAGGTGTTATCCTATTAGTGAGTATAAATGATTGCACAGCACTGTATGTAATCTGGTTAAAAATTAGATTAAAAAATTAGCCTATTTATAATATATACTAGTTACCATTATTATATTTTTCTTTATAGAATTATCTCTCAAAATATTTTATGGGTGTTGGTTTGGTTTTGGGGTTTTTTTTAATAGTCAGCTGCTATTGCAGTGTAGATTATGTGAGTGTTATTGGCAGTTCTGGGGTGCATTCAAGAAGGCATTAGAAACTCCCAGGCCTATTAGCATAAAGCCAGTGCAGCACCCACGTCACATTCTGCGGTTCAGCGATGGTTGAACCCTTTTGCTCCCGCTCCCCAGCCCAGTCTTTGTCAGGCAGGAGTTATACCAGCACCCTCTTGTTTTCTTCCATGTAGTTTATGAATGTCGTCACAATCTTCTAAGGTCAGTACATGAAGACCTCTGCTTTCTCTGCGAGACATCTGTCAGCCAAAACAAAGAGATCACAATAGTAAAGCATGATCTCTTTCCAGTGCCTTATCACCCTTGCTATTGTCATTATAAAGCAACCTCCAATATCACAGTGTGTGCATTGCCCTTCAGAGTACAATAGGAATATAGTAGGGTGACTGGCAAATATTATTTTTGTCTCTTTGTTATGTGGACCTTTTTTTTTTTAAATTTCAAATGTAGGGAGTACCCTCATTATTGATAGCCTCAGCCCCTTCAACAGAAAGGTGAGGTTCTCACTTGTGGGAAATGTATTTTTTCTAGCCAGAACGAAGGGCCAGGCTGAAAGTTACAGGCATTCCTGATCTGCTTACATAACTAATCTGGCAGACCTAGCAGATGACCAGCAGGGCCATCAGCAGCTGCCAGTAAAATACGTACGCTCGGTGGTTAGATCTTAACTAAGGAGATCACAGAATCTACCCTTCATACAGGCCTTCCTTTCCTGCCAAGTGCCTCCCTGCTGAGAAGTCTGGGCAATAGGAAAATATTTGCAGCGTGTGCATGAGGCTATTTCAGTTCAGGGTGAGGTGCCAACTCCTCAATTAAGAACCTCTCACAGAGAACACCCTCCTGTCTGCTGGTAGATGACGAGAAGTGTTTTGTGTGCAGGCTTTCAGGAAGTCTCATTGGGAAATGCTGTCAGGAAAGATAGTATTTCTGTGGCACAAAGCAGTCCCGCCATGAAGAAGCTACAAATAACTATATGAACTATACTAAAATCATATTATGTACAGCCTAATTT
>VZTU01025197.1:406293-437163 GCA_013400835.1 Zapornia atra | reverse complement strand
AGTTGAGATCAATGTCATCATCTTTGTTACTGGTATGAACAAGCCACAGACAAGCCATTGGTACTGTGCCTGTTGTCTGTAAAAATCACTTGCCTCCTATGAGAAGGGGGAGGTATTTCCAGAACTTGCCACCCAAACCCAATACAGTAGTGCACCCACTTTATTCCTAAGTATCTGATACATGCCTGCAAAAAGAAAGGGCCTCAGTGCTGAATGGCTTAGTTGGAGTGATCCTAGAAGGAAAGGTGAAGTCCAAATAAAGTAAGGACTGAAGAAGATTTCTGTACCAAGTCTACAGGGCTGCCCATGGTCACAGCAGTATAGGTACAAATTAGAAACTGTAAACACTGAGCTTTTGAGCTGTAATCTTCAAGCCTGCATGTCTTCATTTTCATACAGGTAGGAATTTCAGTACTGCATCTGAAATTCTGAGAAGGTCAACAGTAAGTCAGACATAAAGCATGGTAGTTGAAGAGCTAAACAGTGCACATGCAGATGTGCTTTACAGCTGAGATGCTAAGAATGTGAGAAACGCAGCTTCTACCAGTTTCAGAGTAAACCCAGGTTCTTCCAGCTCCAGAATAAAATTATATTTAGCATAGTGAATGATGGAATATCCAGGAATGATCATTCAGTTCATGAAGATAAGGTGACATTTTAAATGGAAACTTTGTTTTGATGAACCTTTTTATTTCTATAGCTAAGAATTTAACCTGATTTTTTTCAGCTAATAAAACGCTACTATAATATTCTAAGTGTTTGAATTATATTTGAATTGCAGTTTGCACCTAAACATAGCTTAATGCTGATCAGGAATCAAAAAGAAATCAATTTGCAAGTACCAGCTACCTTTTTCTAGCAGCATAAAGTATAGACATTAGAAATTTAAATAAATATATGTCATGCTAAATAAGTGCTTGTATATGTAGATAAAGTGTCTTACTGATTAGCAAAAAGAAGACATAATTTAATGTAGAGGCTGCGTTCTGCAAATGAACACTAGATTACTAATCAATGAGAAAACTTTTGGTAGTAATGAAAAATGGGAATGGAAAATTATAATCTCTTCAAGACAGGAATTTCCTTTTGCCAAATTAAATCATAATTGAAAGAATGATTCAAAT
Source organism: Zapornia atra (assembly GCA_013400835.1). Lineage (NCBI taxonomy): Eukaryota > Metazoa > Chordata > Aves > Gruiformes > Rallidae > Zapornia > Zapornia atra. The sequence continues at coordinate 436,039 of VZTU01025197.1, read as the reverse complement.
TATTAATCAACCTACTTGAGGCACAGTTTATGCATGTCTAGATCACAAGTAGGACTGTTGGTGAGGAGGAAAGCAGGCAGGTATGTTTTTCCTTGTTCCAAATGATTCAAGAAGCCAAGGATTCTCTTGGACTGAGTACTGGGGCCATAAACAGCGAAAGCTTTAGTTAAGCAGCATGTCTGTAGATGCAGTATATGGCTGAAGGAAGAGAAAGGAAGTTCTACTGAAGATAACAAAATCATCTGGTTTGTTTAAATTCTAGCAAATAAATGCAGTAGGAATGTCAGTTGTGGAAGAATCTCAGGACTAAGCCAGTGAATGTAAAATTTGCATTAAGTTTGGGTACTACTCTACCTTGGGTAGAGATACTTCCTTGATGTAGTTTGCAAAGTGTTTGCATGAGCAACACTCCTGCTACAGCCAGTCATTCACTTTTGGTGGGAATCATGAATGCCTACAGGAGAGCAGCAGCTTTACCCCCTGGTAGGTCATCAGCTTTCGGATATCTCTAGCTACAGAAATATTTGGGTATCTAGAAGGACCAGCTCTGGACTACTTTATGCCTCAGATATAACAAGTTTCACATTTCATGCTCCTCAAACTTAAGAAGAACAGTCTTAAGAAGGACTGTTTTGCTATTCTGGTTTGCCTTGCTGGGCCATAAGGACTCACAGCTTTTTTCCCTCCTTTATTCTCTTTACTATTATCTCCAGTTTTATTTCCTTTTATTCGACACAACATCCAAGACTCTGAAAAACAGATCTTTTCTGTAAACCAGCTGGAGAATAACTAACTTAGAAAACAAGGGTAGTAAGTGGTGCTTATAAAGGGAGGACCGGTCAATATCCTTGATGGTCATAATCTTATCATGGCCTTCATCAAGCCAGCATCACTAAGTGTACTTGAATGGATAGAGATGAGTTTTTACTGGAAAGGAAATACCTGACTTCAGAGCAGAAAACTCTAAAGGGATTTTTGGTTGTAATGCAACAAATGAGCTGTGCAGCCCAAAGATCCAAAGAGAAATTTGCTGAATGGGAAATGCAGATGTACATTCCAACTGTTGAAAATGGCTTTAGTGAAGAAGCCTGCAGTTAACCCTGGGGTTACTCTGAAGACACAGTAGTTCTAAGAGGAAGTGGGGATTTGCATCCAGAGCTGCCCTTTCTTTTTTCCATACGTTCAAGAAAGTGAGGATGCTGCTTTGGCTTCAAATCTGTGACTGTATATTTCCAGTCTTGAACTGATCACCTGGATCTGAATGTTGCTGAGATTTCACTGAGTTTGAGTAGTGATCAATTTCAGTCCCGGTCACAATGTAATTAGTTTAAAGGATTAAGCTTGATTTGTTTAACTGTTTGTTGACATGCCCTTATAAATACGAAATCTTACATTACTTATAAGGTCATTTTTCAATATTCTGACAAATGACATAGATTTGTTTTACAGAAAAACATCAAATAAACTCTGAAGAATTCAAGTATAATCCCAAGATTACAAATAGTGAGTGTACTGAGGTGAGGGGATGAGAAAATGGTTCTTCCATGCACCATGCAGCAGTAGAGGTACCCTTCCCAAACTTATGAATTACAATGAGAGCAAAATCAAGTTGCCACACAGAAGCTGTGATCCCTGAGAGAAATGTGAGTCACAGCAAAAACACTGGATAAATCATTATTTTCAGTTTCACAAGTAAAAGGCTGCAGCCCAGAAAGTAGTGATAAAAAAAGGAATAAGCATTTATTTGAGAAGAAGGAAATTTTCCAGTATTAGAGAAACTGAGAAGAAGATTTAAGTCATTGAAGGAGGGTTTTGAGTAAAGCACTTTTCACATTTTCCATAATGCACCTTTATTTCGTACGTATTTCTTCCCTGCAGCTTCAAATACTTTCCTTAAGTCATCACTGCAGTAGTGCCTAAAAATGCCTTTACCAATTGTTAACAGTGTCACAGTATTATCATAGCCTTAATCTGGCTAGAGAGCTGAGTTTCTTGCCACGAAAAACCAGGGGTAAATGCCAGATGACCTTAGCAAAAGAAAGGGAAAGCAGAGTCAGGCTAAGTACAAAGGATGAGCTGGACAAATCTCTCTTCTCATCATATGCTAAATGTTCATTTTTTAAACTGCTCCTTGATAATTTTTGTCTCAAGAGCACTCTCCATGAGTTCTTTTTGACCTGATGTATGACCTTGTTCATTGAACACTTTGGCACCAGCATCACTTTAAACTTGTTAGCTCAGGGAAATTCCATGTGAACTGAAAGAGCACCTACATGTAAGCACTTTCAAGTTCTGGCTTTTGTTTTTATTATCAAATTATCACACATAATTGAAGGGGAAGCATCTTAGAAGGTGGCTCTTGAATAGATTCTCAGAATGGAGGATAAGCAAAATTGTGTGTTTGGTGTTTGTTCATATTTTTGTTTCATTAATGACAAATATGTTTGCAGCTACTTGTTGATTTTTCTCTTTGCATGGAGATAGCTTTTTTAGTTGGTCTTTAAAAACTGACTCATAAAGGACCCCTACTAAAGGCCTTATCCTGGACATGCTTTCAAGAAAAAATAGGACTTTCTTACCCACTGCTAAGTGAATATCCAGAATTTAAAAAATAACAATAGCAATGGCTGAACTAATCTGTGCAAAGGTTTTCCAAAAGAAAACGAAGATTTCAAAGCATAAAAATATAATCTGTGGGAGTAATGTTCAGATTATTTATCATCTATGATATTAAAAATGGAGAAAAGGAAATAAAACCCTGGGCAGTTTCAGAAGAAGGACCTTTTTAACAAAGAAATATTTTCTTTCCATTAAAAAGATTCTTTACCCATCTGATGTGGCAGACCCATGGGTTAAAATAGGCCATTATAGCAAGAGGACACCTCATTCAGTAAAAATGATTTCTCAAGAAGTGAGAACAGTGCTGTTCAGAGAAGAGGAAACCAGCAAGGCCCTGGCTGCATCCTTCGTATCAGGAATGGCCGGTTTTCCTGGTCTTGGGAGGCATGTGCTAAAATCTTACAGCTCAGACCTGTAGGGCATATTTCATGTGCTGCAGGAGACAGTGGGCAGAGAAGGTCCTGAAGAGGTTCATAACTAGGAAATTATAATTACTGCCCAGGGGCCCTCCTGCCCTGTTGCAAGATGGGGTTAAAACCGGTCTGGATGTCTTGCTGAGCCCTACAGTGTCCCCAGGATGGTGGCCCCAGCAGCTTGAGGTGGATCACTCCTTTTTTGCATCTGACATTAAAACCAACACAAGAGGCTTTGAGAACCCTCCTCCACAGCCCTGCTAGAACAGGACGTCCTTAGGTCTAGAGCCTTCTGACAGGGAAAGAACCTCTGTCTGCAGCAACTCCACTGACTAGCAAAGGAACAGGTAGAAAAGAATCCTACTAGCAGAACTTTCTCCTAGTTGACTGGTATTGACATATATCTCTTTTGGGGAAAGGCTACCTTTACACAGCTCTCTCAAAACTTTCCTTCAGAAGGTGCAGACCTTACTGAGTGAAACCTGACTGTATGTATTTGCAGCAATTTGAGCCAGGAAAATCCACACACCTTTGATTTCAACAGCCAATTTCCCATTACAGATAACACTTTCTTCCAATAATGTCTAGGATGGAGAAATTAAGAACAGGGAAATCTAGAGGAGTAATACTCTGTCACCAGTGGGAGAGCAAAAAGCAGTGGAGGTAAGAGCAGTGTGGTGCCAGCCAGATGGGCTTGCTTGCAGCTAAGAAAGGGCCATGCTGCCCTGTATGTGCTTTTGCCTGGAGCACAGCTTGCCATTCCTGGGGTATCCTTGCGTCCCCCAGTCACCCACTAGCCTGCTAGTGAGATTGCAGGAGCTGTCACAGAATCACAGAATCACAATGTTGGAAATGACCTTTAAGAGCATCAAGTCCAACTGTTCCTGTCCTAAGCTAAACCATATCCCTAAGTACCTCATCTACCCTTTTTTTAAACACATCCAGGCAAGGTGACTCAACCCCCTCCCTGGGCAGCCTGTTCCAGGCCCTGACAACTCTTTCAGTAAAAGTTTTTTTCTTAACATCTAATCTGAACCTGATCCCAGTATAGAAAAGCATGACCTGGTATGACATCACCAGTCATGGCTGATTGTTGCCTGTCCTGGTTTGGGATATGCCATCACAACATGGCATGGCAGAGTCCAGTAGGGCCCAGCACAGCATGGCTCAGTGTGGCATGGCACAGCTGCATGGCCCTCAGCTCAGCTCCACGCTGCCTGGCACTCACAAACCCCATGTTTCCTTGGTCCAAGCCTGGCCCAGCTCCCCATCCCTGCATCCCACATCCAACTGATGTTGCCTTTGAGTGATGCTATACAGCCTGGTTTTTTGAGTCTTGATTTGTGTATCTTGCCACTCCAACCATCCAGGCTCTCCCTAATGACACACCTGCACTTTAACCCATGCTATTACGAAATCAGTCTTGGACTGTGTTTGGAAAATGTTCACTACAAAGAAAAGCCTAAAGCTGGCAGGACTGGTGCTGGGCTCCCAGTGCCAGCGTGAGCTGTGCTCATGGCATGAAGCACAAGGCAGGCTTGCCCCTCTTGGAATGCAGAGGGAACCTGTGAGGCTCTGTGCTGGTCATATCAGAACAATTGAGACAGTATCTTTATGTCTGGTAGTGGCTGTTCTGGGTCAAACAGTAGTTAATCCGCAACTGTTCTCTGGTTTTGCCATTCACCTGAAGTATGACATTCCTGATTTTCCTTTTACTCAAGTAATTAGCTGAAATTAATCTCTGAACCATTGGTAATCATTTTCTAAATATCTACAAGGCCTGGAAAAGAGAAATGGTTGCATTCAACTCTGAACAGAAGTCAGAAATTACAGACTCATCAGCCTGACTTCATGCCCTGGAGAGTTCTGGCATAAAACACTGAAGAATGAATATGTGAGAGCTGAGATAAAGCACCGATAAGTGTCCGCCCACAACACCCCCTTCTCCCCGTTCTCAGTCTGGCATTAGACAAACAAGTCTAATTTTTTTCTTTAACAGGATAACGAGCAAGGAATAGGAGAAAATACAGATGTATATATAGAAAATAACTACCTATGTAGCAGCACACCAGAAGTGTATGTGAAAGCAAAAGTATTTTACAAACTACAGATGAGTCAACTAAATAGTGTCATTCTGGGATGAATGAACAGGGCTGTCATATTTCTGACAGGGGAAGTAATTATTCTGCTCTACTTCATCCTTTTAAAGGCTTGGTTGAAAAACTTTGCCCTCATGGCAGATTTTAGAAAACACAACTTAAAGCAAAGCTTAAGGAATTAGTTTGTTAACTTAGAGAAGGTTAAAAGTAGAGATAGTTACAATTTGACAGTGCATGTATGGATGGTATAAAAATCTAGGGCTCACTTGTTCTTCATCCTTGCAACAGTAAGGATGAAGATGATACATGATATGCTAATCATGTATCATAGAATCATAGACTGGTTTGGCTTAGAAGTGACCTTAAAGGTCCAGCCCCCTGCCGTGTGCAGGGACACCCTCCACTAAACCAGGTTGCCCAAAGCCCCATCCAACCTGGCCTTGAACACTGCCAGGGAGGGGGCAGCCACAGCTTCTCTGGGCAGCCTGTGCCAGTGTCTCACCACCCTCAGAATGAAGAATTTCTTCCTAATACCTTATCTAAATCTGCCCTCCTTCACCTTAAAGCTGCTACCCCTTGTCCTGTCACTACATGCCCTTGTAAACAGTCCCCCTCCAGCTTTCCTGTAGCCCCCCTACAGGTACTGCAAAGCTGCTATAACGTCTCCCCGGAGCCTGCTCTTCTCCAGACTGAACAAGCCCAGCACTCTCAGCCTGTCCTCATAGGAGAGGTGGTCCAGCCATCTGATTGTCTTCGTGGCCCTCCTCTGGACTTGCTCCAACAGGTCCATGTCTTTCTTGTACTGGGGGGCCCAGAGCTGGATGCTGTACTCCAGGTGGGGTCTCACCAGAGTAGAGGGGGAAAAATCATCTCTCTTGACCTTCTGGTCACACTTCTTTTGATGCAGCCCAGGACATGGTTGGCTTTCTGTGCTTCAAGAGCACATTGTTGGTTCTTGTTGAGCTTCTCATCAACCAACACCCCCAAGTCCTTCTCCTCGGGGCTGCTCTCAGTCAGATATATCTTCCTTGCTGCAAATGAGGCTGATTTCTTTTCATAATTGGATTATATAAAGTGCTAAAATAGGTAGTATGGGGATGCTGTATAATGACCTTCATTGCAGCTTTTCAAGAAAATGGACAAATACCTTTATGGTTGATCTAAACACACTTCAGCTGGCTTTAATGCATAGATTTGGAGTACACTATGTCCTGAAGTCCTTTCTGTCTCTGCAGTCTTACATTTGAGTATTTCTGTTCTAGTACATCTTTTAGAAAGAAAACTCTTTGAGACAGGGAACGTCACTGTTGTGCTTGTGCAATGTCTGAAAGAGTGACATACATATGTCTGTGTAATTTTCTAAGGGCTGGTCAAGAATTAATACTGCAGATCATAAAATGGTACAGATGTAGAGAGATAATGTAATACTATTAACAATGTTTTTGCAAATGTCTGTTTTTCATTGGTTGGCATGCTATTGAAAGCAAAATTGTTCTAATTCTCCCAAAGTTTCCCTACAACCTTTGATCCACCCACATATGATTATAGCTGAGTACTGAAAATTCTCCTGTCTCGTGAGAGTTACTGAACAAGAATAGTGTTATTCCACAGTGTGGAACTCCCACCAGCTTTCACAGTTGTCTATAAAAAGCAAACCCCAAACCTAAACAATTAACCATAAGCACCCTTAGTCCTACAGGAGGGCCCTCCTGCAGGAGGACCCCCTTTCCAACACCCAAACAGCTTCCTGCTTACTGCCCTCATGTGGGGTGAAAGGTACTTGGGCAGGGATTCCTGCTTTACTTTCATCAGCTCATTGAAGCTCCCTGTACTGCCCTTTAAAAGAGCTTTGTTGCAACCTCCAGATGGGCTTCACCTTATGAACAGGCAGGTAAGAAAGTGCTTATAGCAAAGCACTTGGAAAGACAGGTGGGGAGGACCTACCAGCCTACCCCAGAGGCACTACCACCATCACTGATGGGCTCAGCCTTGGCCAGTGGCAGGTCCGTCTTGAAGCCACCTGGCTTTGGCTCAATTGGACATAGGTGAAGCTTCTGCCAGTTTCTTCTAGAAGCCAGCTCTGTAGCCCCTCAGCGATCAAAACCTTGCCATGTAAACCCAATGCAGTGATCCATCACACATCACCTGGAAGTTCAATGTCTACTCTGAGCTCATCACCCTGTGTGCTCCTTACCATTAGTAGAGAGAAGAATCTATTCCCAGACTGTGATTCATCCCATCTTATCTGTGCATTGTACACCTCTTCCCCTGGCATGGCTTCTGCAGGCTGGAAACACAGTGTGAGCGTCCCCCTGTAACTGCCTCCAGAGGTGACCAGTGGCTGAAACTCAGACACCTACTGCAGACTGAAATGAGGATCTTGGGGTTTCAGTGAAACCTTCAAAGTGAACTTTTACACCCTCTGTGAATTTAGCTAACAATTCCTTCTCATTCCCTGCCTGGCTTGAGAAACAAAACTGGGTGCCCTTTAGACTGGTAAGGAGAGATGTAAAGAAAATGAAAATAAGTCCTGAATGGATATTTAGATAGTCCTGCATGCTTCATGCATGTGTTAGTTGTCGGACAGCGAGATCTGCTGTCAGGGAGCTGTAGGAGTGGATTTCTAATACGTTGGCTGTTACCTCTTCTGAACTTCAGAAATGAAAATATTAAGGAAAATCCCCTAAGCACAAACCAGGTTACGTACAAGAAACAAAAGTTCTTTTTTCTACTAGTGTTGTATCAAGATTTTCCAGCAAAGATGAACATAAAATATTGTAGTATGACTTGCAGATTTAGATGTTAATATGACAGATAAAGAATAAGTAACACACAAGAAGTTCCTTGAAATTTCATCCATGGTCCTTTGATTTGGTGGGAGAGTCTTAGTGCCCCTTATGGAGCAGAATGAAGTGGAAATTCACAGGTGCTACCACAAATTCACACCTGTGACAACAGCAAGTAGTTTTCATATGAAGAGCAGAGTAGCATAAGATAACTAAATATGGAGAGCTAATGAAGTACTTAGACATTTTATGAGCAGTATACTACGCAGTTGTGCTTGCAACACTGTCTGTGTTGAAGAAATTGAGTACATACAATGAGTACATACACAGTTAGATGGCAGTATCAGTAATCATTTTGTACCAGTAGCAACAGTACCTTGCAATTTCGAAGTTTTTCATACATGCATAAGCATTTGCATACATAAATGTTTGCCAAAGCTATGTTATATTCTGTATATGACACAGGTTTCCCTCTAGAAAAAAACAACCTGATGCATTCTTGGGTTTTTTTGCAGAAGGACTTCTAACATCTCTTCCAGTTTGATTTTATACAAGGATTGAGGCAGACTAGAATGCTGACATTTCAACAGTGGTTTTTAATCTAGTTGCATACTAGCTCTTGGTAAAATGAATTTTGGTGACATGCTACAAGACATTTGCCCTTTTTAAATTTTGATTTTTTTTGGACAGTCTCTGGCATGATGGGACTGCCAAGTCTGTTCAAAGTTTTTGGGAAATGTCATGGCACAGAGAATAGTTATCCAGCAGAGCGAGACAGAGGCATTAACAGTACTAAGCTTTTCAAACTGAATCAGACCTCCAAACTATGAAGCTGATTTTAAAACCATAGTGTTTTACCACAAATCATTTGGGGAGGAGGGACTAGGCCTTCTTATTTTTAGGATCTTAGGATTTATGATTTTCTGCCTTTCTCTATACTTTAAAGCAGTTACCTTGTTTTTTCCCTTTTGTTCTTTTTCTATTTAAGATGAAAGCTGAGGGTTTCAGAGAACTCTGGAAACTTAAATCAACAGATGGCATTTAATGAAATTCATGCGATTGTGAACAGTGCAGGGGTCTTACTTTCTCTCCAACTCAATAAAGATCTAGAAAGGGCAAACCCATCTGTTTCTTACATTAGGTTTTTGCTTTCTGGAATAAATCCTGGAATAAATGTAGTTCTGATGCTCATCTCTAGCTCAGCTTTCACCACAGGAAATGAAACAGCTTCTGCTGATTTCACTGAGAGCTGGGGCAGACCCTCAAGAGCAATGCTGGATTTTTTTCACTTCTCTGCATTCAGAAAACAGTTGAGTACTTTGTGGCAGTTCCTACTCACTTTAGGCATGGAAAAACTAATGGAAGAAAAGAACTTTAGCATCAGATCAAACCAGGTACACAAAAGTCCCTCAATCAATTTCCTTGTAGGTCAGTAGGATCCTTCCATCGACTTCACTGGGCGTTGAATCAAGGCAGATAAAGCAAAGCCGAGCTGTAAATTTAAAATCTGAATGGAATCTAAAAAGCCTGATAGCCTTGAGAGAAGTCCTGGGTAGTAAGATTCATACATTACCAAGCCAAATGTTGCAAAATGAGGTGGGGGTTGGTTTGCAGCAAGAAAGCAATTCCCCCCTCCCCCCAAAGATGCATTCTGCCTACATTTTTTGTATCACTGCACGTGCCCCCTGAATTTTGGCTTGGTAATATATGAAGCTTATTACCCAGGACTTCTCTCAAGGCTATCAGGCTTTTTAGATTCCGTTCCTCGTAAGATTTGTCTTCTGAACCCTTCACCAGCCTTGCAGCCCTTCTCTGGACACACTCAAGCATGTCAATGCCCTTCTTGTAGTGAGGGAACAAAAACTGAACACAGTACTCCAGGTGTGGCCTCACCAGCACTGAGTACAGGAGAAGGATCACTTCCTTACTCCTCCTGGCCAGTGTTCCTCATGTAGGACAGTATGCCTTTGGCCTTCTTGGCCACCTGGGCACACTGCTGACTCATATTCAGTTGGCAGTCAACCAACACCCCCAGATCCTTCTCTGCCAGGCAGCTTTCTAGCCACTCTTCCTCAAGCCTGTAGCTCTGCACGGGGTTGTTACGTCCCAAGTGCAGGACTCTACAGTTGGCCTTGAGTCCTGCGCACTTGTGCACTTGCACTTGAACTTCATCCTGTTGGTCTCAGCCTATTGATCCAGCCTGCCCAGGTCCCTCTGTAGAGACTGCCTACCCTCTTGCAGATCAGCATTCCTGCCAGCTTTGGTATCATCTGCAAATTTACAGAGGACATGCTCAACTCCCTCATCCATGTCATTGATAAAGACATTAAACAGAACTGGCCCCAGTACTGGGACCTGGGAACCACCACTGGTGACTGACCTTCAGCTGGATTTAACTCTGTTTACCACAACCCTTTGTGCCTGGCTGTCCAGCCAGTGTTTCACACAGTGAAGCAAGCATATGCCCATCCAAGCCATGAGCTGCCAGCTTCTCTAAGAGAATGCTGTGTGAAACAGTGTCAAAGACCTTACTGAGGTCCAAGTCCACAATATCCACAGCCTTTTCCTCACCCACTAGGTAGGTCACCTGATCATAGAAGGAGATCAAGTTAGTTAAACAGGACCTCCCCTTCCTCCTGACTGGGCCTGATGACCTGGTTATCCTGCATGTGCTGCGTGATGGCATTCAAGATGATTTGCTCCATAACCTTCCCTGGCACTGAGGTCAGACAGACAGGTCTGTAGTTCCCTGAGTCCTCCTTCGGGCTTTTCTTGTAGAGATGGGCCTCACATTCACAAGCATCCAGTCAAGTGGGACCTCTCCAGTTAGCCATGACTGCTGATAAATGATGGAAATCTAATTATCAAATATATTTTTAGGCTATATAATGCATAATAAATACTAGATGTACCTTTTGACCAGGTTATTGCTGCAAGAAATATTTTTCCAAAAGTCCTATGGAAGTAATATCTGCAGCTCTGGCTGCTCTCTGTATCAGCACATTCAATCAAAAATGACTCAAAGGAGGACTTGTGTGATGTCAGTGATAGTGTCAAACCAGGGCCTGCAAATACTCTACACAAATGCCGTTTCTTAAGACGGTATTCTGCTAATGGCACTGCATAGGACTGCCTTTGGCAAGCAATGCAGTAATTGTGCACTGGTGGGTTTTCTGCTTTGTCCTGCTGTCACTCAGATATGCCCACCCCTTCCCCCATTTCAGTTCTGACATGCTTTTGTCTTTCTCGTATCCTTGCTTTTGAACAGAGTTACTGGTGATGATAACAGTAACACCATAAGGTGCCAGTGCAGAGGAGGTCTGAGTGACCCTAGACCACAAAAAGGAGCAAAGGGAAATGGCTTCCATCACTGGCTGAGACGCTACTGTGTGTAGGGATAGATGCCAGCATTGCTATGTTCATTTTGCCAGAATGTCTAAGCACCAGTAAAATGTCTACATGTGACCAGAGAAGATGGAAATGGCATCACTAATTCTGGAGGATTCTTTATAGAGGCAAGGAATAATGTTTCAATTTTGAGCCTCTGACTTTTCTCACATCTCACTTTCTTCTAAGTTTTGTTTTGGACCCGTCTGTTTCTGCTAGTTCTTCATTGTTCAGTGGGAGAGCTGGAAGTTTCAGTTGTATTGTCAATGTTTATTCGGGTCTACAAGTGTTAATGAAGGTTTTGCAATGACTCATGAGAGCTCAGACCATGATTCATTTAACTTCTACTGAAAATTCTTACCAGAGCCACGTCTCCCAGGCTGAGAATGCTTTGTCCTAAGCTCTCACGCAGGCTTTGAGATCTGATTCATTCCCTCAGCAGAAGAATCTCATCCTTTTAACTTGAATGCCTTTCAAAGTGATAAGATACAATTTAGCTTTTAAAGTAGTTCTTCATGAAGTATTGCTATCACTCCAGTGTATTCCTACTTATTTCTTCCTGCAATTTAACCTCCAGATTACTATCCCCTTTCCTTCTTGCCTAGCCATGTCTTACACTCAGAATATAATGTTCTCCATGACTCATATTCCAGGCAAAGTGCCATTCATCCTAATAGAGTGAAACAGAGTATATTTTCCTCCTATTAATTTACCCAGATCTGTTTTTTGCTCAGATCATTTTCTGTATTTTGAAATAAATCTTATTTGTTCCAAACATATTCTAGCTGAGGATCTTACTACACTTTACAGTTTAATAGATTGTACCTTAGAACTTCACCATGAAGCATGCAAATACTAAAATCTGATGGTTTTTTCAAAAGAAAAATTCAGATATGGATAACTTAAAAAATTTATTAGTGCTCATAAACTGGCAAGTGAGCTGTGATCAGATTCAATATCTGACTAAGCTGAGCTCCTTACTCTGAGCTTAACTCCTAGTTATTTGGTATATAAGCAGAGTTCCTAGATGAACATGCGTGTAAAACGCTTTTGGAGCTAAACATTCTGGCATGATCTGTATCTTATAACAAGTTTAGTTTTAAGTTGGGAAAGAAAGTTTGGGAACACAGTTTTGATACTCATGGCTGTTTTAATGCTCTGCAATAGATCTGTATTGTAGGTTGAAAATACTGATGTGGTCTGTGTCGTAAAATGGCTTTATTTTTGTAAGCTGCTTGCCAAGTCTAGACAGTGAACATCCTCTTTACAGGCTGCTCATCAATGCACCCAACAGTTCATCCCTTTGGAGCCTGAACATCCAACTACGAGCAGTAGCTGTTTATCTCCATCATTCCTGATAGTATTTGGAGGAGAATTATGATAGATCTATTTCCAACCTCATGTCTGAAGTGATGGGGTTGACCTGTACATTATATGCTATTCAGGCATATCTTGTGGATATGTTGTTATTTTCCTTTTTATCTTGTCTGCAGTAGAAAAGGGTTAAATTTAAACCATTTATTTGATGTTTTGCTTGCTAGTGGGGAAGTTCTGCTTATTACGCATTGCAGCAGTATCATTTAGTTTGCAGATTCCTGGCTTTGGGCTTGAGTTGATGCTGTGTGGGTGGTTTTGCAAGGACACCTAGAAGTTGAAGTTAGCCTTCTGAAGCTAATCAGTCTTTGGCAGATGATGTTGGCATGCTAGGAAACGTGTCCCTCTCTGCAAAGGAGTGCTTAAGGTAGGACTGCTCAATGTCAGGGCAACAAGGCTGCATTTGACCCACAAATGCTGTACAACTCTTCAGCCTGTGTTCATCCCCAGATCATCTGAATTGTAGCCATGTGGCAACAGAACTTGCCTGTATACTCAGGACTTCCCTGGATTTTGGGGACTGATGTCACAACAATTAGCTGCTCAGGCAGGCATGACTTGAACTTGAGGTGGCTGACTCTCCGAACTTATTTCCACTGCATTCCTAATGAATGTGTAATGGATTCATCTCCTGTCACTAGTCCTCCCTTGCTTTAAGAATATTTAACCTAACTTGCAAAATGTAACTTTGTCAAAATGAGATTGAAAATGACCCTGTCCTAGGAACCTGATCTACCCACGTACTACAGGAGTGACACCGTGCACCCAGTGGGCATGTGAAGTAATGCTGATCTGCAGAGGAACTGTACATGAGGTTATAGGCTTATGTTTGTTTCATAAGCAAAGTAAATTCCTGAAGTACTTAACTACAAAATATTTTCCAACTTTTAGTGGCAATTGTGAGTCTTCCTTAAACCTTCTCATTGAATTTAGTGGAGAACAATCACACAGATGTGAAATAAGCCCCTTCCCTTTAGATTTCTAAGTACATTTATGGATTGCATTAGTGCTCTTGGCTACAGAATCAGATCAGCAGACAATCTGCCTTACTCACTGCCAGATCTTTTCCAATGTCACATCTTTACCAGACAGATCTTCCAGCTTTCACCTATGTCTGAATATGAGCTGCATGCTTTCATTCTACAGCTATAACTTGATGTTTGATTATGCCTTCTGCCTCTATCTAGTTGACCGTGCCACCCAGATTATTCGGTATTATTGACCTGTCTTATTTCTTCACTATTTCTGTAATCTTTGTTGTATCTCTAATCATCCACATCAGTTAGGCACAGGGATACCATTGTTTTCCCTTCGGTGTGTTTGTCTGTCCTAGGCACCCTCCCACCGCAGATTCTGTACACAAGTTTGTTGAGGCAACATAGTTCTGGTACATGCAAGATCTACAAGCAACAGACACGGTGACTTCTGCTTGCTCAGTCTGCTTTATGGTGGGCTACACCATGTCATTTTTGTTGCCTGTGGACTGGGCCTCCCTCTGTAAACCTGTAAGGCTACTGGTAAGACAAGCATGTAGTCTTGCAGACCAGTCATCTACGAGTAGCTTGATTAATTTACATACATGATGCTGCTACAGAAGAAACAGACACATAGCACTGTGCAGGCATCACAGCCCAGTTTCCAGGGAACATTTTTATATCAAGAGTGGATCCAGGTGTCCTTCGTGAAGACTTGGGTCGGAAGGATTTGAGAAATGGTACTGACTTCTGCACTGAGCAAAAAGACTTTCTGTCCAGCTACATTGACTTCTATGAGAGGTTCCTTACGACAACCCTGATTGCAGGCTCTAGCATCTGTGCTGACAAATAACTGCAAGAACTGCGCCCCCAAGAGACAGAAAAATGCACCCCTTTGCATATCCTTGGCCGGCAGGAATTCCTCTTCCCATGGAACTCCAACTGTGTACAAAAAGGGAAGTCTGGAGTGGGGAAAGAGAACAGTGTCAATAACTTGAAACAATAGAGTATCAGAATAGAAATGCTATTGAGCTGTCAAATATTCCCTTTCTATCCTTTCTTGCTAGTAATTTAATAACAATCTACCTGCAAACCGTCAATATCATTATCTCACGGATAATTGTCCCATACAAACTGCTTCAGGAAAGTGTGGTACTGGCTTGCAGGGTGGCTGCAGGTTTTTTCCAAGAAACATTTCTGTAAAGCAGCATGCAGCAGATGTTAGGCATTTCTGATTTAAAGTTGTGGTGATTTCTTTCTTATTCTTTAGATTTTGGTCACACAGTGAGACCAGGAAAACCGTCAGATGAGCAAACATGAAATTGCCTATTCAAGAAAGCACTAAATCTGGAAAAAACAGATTTTAAAAAAATCTCTTATTATGTAGGCACAATACAGTTTGCAGCCATTTGCAATCAGTGTCCATAGTTAAATTATAAAATAGGTCATTGGGGGGGGTTTATATCTAGCAAGACCAACCAATTTTTTAAATAGAAACACCTTTTTGCAAAGTTTGGCTTCATAGGCAGGAGCTTAAGTCAACCAGTAAAAGTTAAGTACCAGGCTAAGACCAAGGGTAGGGCTCTGGTTGGCTGCTTGCCACAGGACTTTTATAGGTTTCTTTGAAGCATTTTGTTCAAGTCACTGTCAGAGAGAAGGTTTTGGACTAGATCAATCTGGACCTGCTCATGCTGGTAACATCCCTGTATTGAAACTTACTTCTGAATTGCTGCCCTCTCAGTAAACTCCAGAACGAAATTACCTGTGAGTTTACTTGGGTTACTGTCATCTTCAGCAGAATTTTTTTCCTGTCACTTCCTAGGTAGTGAGACATTTTAACAGTAGATTTTGAATTAATTCACAGAACTACACAGAGACGCAGTAGTGCCATTAAAGGGAACATTCTTGTTTCTTTCAGTCAGCTTTGCTTTACGTGTGGACCCTTGGCACCATCTAGTGTTTGGAAGTTTAGACCATCTCCAGGCGACTGAGCACAGACCATCTCTATAAAGAGGTTTCAGCCATAATAAAAGCTCCTGGTGCTCTGAACCATCACAATTAATTCCACACAATTGCTTTTTTCCAGTTATAAAATACAACAGACCAGGATATAGAAAAGGCTTTCCATACTCATGATTTCCAATCCCTTGTCTCTCACAAGTTACATTGGAACTAATAGGTCAGTTCAGTGTCAGAAATGGACATCTGTATATCCACTAGTGGCATATATACAATACCTTTCATGGAAATAAGTATGGTGTTAGGTAAATCTTCAAGAAAAGCTTGGATTCCCTGCTCCTGTTCTAGATTAGCGAGCTTCTGACCCAACTGTAACAGTAGCTCTTCTGCATCCCAAATGTAGCTGTTGATTATCCGTCTTTCTAGGGAATGAGGTTGACCTTTCAGTTCTGCATGAAGTCCTGCAGAATGAAAATTATGTCTGTGTATATATAATTACATGTGCTGCTCTGCAAAAATCTACCAGCAAATCTTTTCTGTCAACAGTTTGCATTTCCTGAATTGGCTACCAAAACATTTGGTTTAATAAGATCAGTAAAGTGTGTATAGCTTTAGCACAGTATTCTATGGCTTCTAACAACGCTGAGGCAGCGTAGTCTCCAATTTCTGGTGCCTTGGGACCCATTCCCTGCAGCAGCTGAGTGAAAAGATCTGTGTGAAACGTACAGTGTGGTTAGCCAAGTGTGAAGAGGACAAAAATTGCTGTGATAGCAAATTACGCTTCCTTCTACGTGCTATGAGAAATGCGGCCGGGCAGAAAAAATGACATCCCTTTGTCAGCTTATGCCAGGCCGAATGAAAGCCAGGGAGAGGAGATAATAATTTTTAACTGATAGCTTTGTCTTGTTCTTGTGACTCCATGAATGTGACCCAGCTGCTGGTTATTGACGTATTGCCAGGAACGGCTGGGAAAAGACAATTTGCTTTAGATAAGCAGAGCTAGGGGCAGAGGATGTGTGCAAGACAGAGAACAGAGGGGATATTCAGCATTTAAACTAAACTTTATGGATTCTCATACATACACTGAATTCAGCTATGCATGGAACAGATTATGAGTGTTTTCCTGGAAAAGTAATCAGCTGGAGTAGAGAGCCTGGCCCATCATTAAGGAAATAATTGTGATTGCCTTTCCATGGCTGTCAACGAGTTGAGTGTCTAGCCTAAGGCTGTCCTGGTCACTCCCTCATTGGTCAATGGAGAGAGGCAGCACATTGGGAGGTGATTCAAGCCTTATGTCTAAGACATTTATTTTGGAATGGAGTGAATTCAGAACTTGGAAGGTAGTTCTTCCTTTCCCAGACTGAAGAGGAGACCAAAGGGGCCTAGACACAATGCCAGTTTTAGATCATTTATGTGGAATGAATTTTCTACTAAGCTAGAAGTAGAAGCAAGGCAAGAAGAAGACACCTGAAGAAAAGCACACCATTAGTGGTGTTAACTCCCTTCTCTGTTCTTTTTTCGGCATACTGAGGGTAAAGGTAATAGGCACCACAGTCTTGAGACCCATGACCTGCAAGTATATAAACTGATCTGGACGTGCTTGACAGCTCTGTTCCTCATTGTCCTCTTCCCATGGGCTCCATTTACATCTATTTCAGCCCATTTCTGTTGTATTGAACAACCTGCAAGGATCTACTCAAACCCAGTAGTAGGGTCAAGCCTTTCTCTGGGACGGAGCTCACCCGGGTCCCTGTGCAAACTAATTGACAGCACTTCACTTGAGCTGTGTCTAGTCTGGTTGTGGAGGGTGGATACAGGCCCTGAGGCTCTCTTTCCTCATAGCTGTCACAACGTGACATGATCTACCCATGATCTACCCTCGTCTGTTCCTCTGAGTCAGCTCAAGACCCTTCCGCAGGACCTGCCGCGGTCCTTTCTGCAGAGAAGGGGTTACATGGGGCACAAGCTGAGCGTGAGTCAGCTATGCGGCAGGGTTGCAAAACAGGCAAATGATGTTCTGGGAAGTGTTAATAAAAGGGCCATACATGAGCTAAGCAAGGTCATTTGGGGAGGGTGGGGGTGGGAGGAGGGGTGTCTATTTACCACTTGATTTTCTTCCACAGCTGGAATCGAGAGTCCTGGTCTGGGCACTGTGGTTTAAAAAGAATTAAAAACTAGAGAGAGCTGAGGGCAAAGCAGTGGAGATGACAGGCAGGTCACAAGTCCTGAGCTCTGAGAAAGGACAGAAGGAAGGCTGAAAAAAAAAAAAAAAAAAGGAAACAGTCTGCTGAGTGTGTTTCTGTTGTCATGAAATTGATCCAACTGTCGTCTATGTCCAGTGCAGGTACAAAGTTAAGAACTAATTACCTTCATTTGTAACAAGAGAGGTTTGGATTAGCAAATAGAAAAAAATCCTAGTTAGAAGGGAATGAAGTAGCATGAGGGGATGCTGCTTATGGTCGCTGTGGAATCACCTTAATTGGAAGCTGTTAAAAAAAAGCACCTGTCAGGAACAGCTTGAGATATGTCAGTCTGTGCTGGTGCTAGGGAGTGGAGTAAATGATACCAGGAAATCCCTTCCAGCTATAGATCTCTAATTCGTGTTAATGCTGTCAAAATTCAGGAAAACCTGTATTTACTTTGCTCAGATGGAGTGACATATATATATATATAAATTTTCTCATCAATTTAACGATATGCCTACTCTTTTTTTTTTCTTCCCCCCTTAGAGCTTGCATTCCTTGGCTGCCTCTGGATGTGTAAATTGCAGGGGAGACAGGGATCCCCTTGTGCCTGGCTATAAACCTCTGAGTACCGGTCTTGGACTGGCACTGTGCTGCCTTCCTCTGTGCATTTCTCACTTTCATCCTGGATCGCTGCACTTGTTCTCATCAGAACAAAGATAATCTGAGCTAATTCAGAAGTGTATAGCTGTACCTTATATTGCATCATACACAGATGATGGCATGGCATGGAGGTTACTCAATGTAATGTCTTATCTCAGTAAAGAGCCAGCAAAATGCAGTGAATCTATTTAAATGTTTGTGTTACATATACTTTTAAAGTACAGACTAGTATAGAATGTAAGATCTGATGAAAGACAGATTCCTCAATGAATAGTGTCACATAGGGACCACAGAGGCAGGAGTTTACACTTTCCTGATAAGAAGTTCTCCAGCTGCCCAGATACCCAGAAGATAATCATTAGCTTTTTCTGTCTCTACTCTCTCCTCTGCCAGGAGGCCTGCATGGATGAAGAAGGAGCTAGCTCCTGGACAAACACAAACATAAAAAGGAAGCCTACAGAAGGTGGAAGCAGTGATCACCTGGCAAATTCTCAAAGAGCTGTGGTCAATAGCTCAGTGTCTAAGTTGAGGACAGGGATGAGTGGTGTTCCTCAAGGATGGGTATTGGCACTGACAGTGTTTAACTGCTTTGTTGGTGAAACAGGCAGTAGGATTGAGTGCACCCTCAGCAAGTTTGAAGTTAATACAAAGCTGTGTGGTGCAGTGAACATGCAGAAGGGAAAAGATGACATCCAGTGGGACTTTGACAGACTTGAGAAGTGGGCATGTATGAACTTCATGAATCACAGAATTTCAACACGGACAAGTGAAAGGTCCTGCACATGGGTCAGGGCAAGATAACTGCAAGAATAACCGCAGCCTAGGCAAAGAATGGATTGAGAGCAGCCCCGAGGAGAAGGACTTGGGGGTGTTGGTTGATGAGAAGCTCAACATGAGCCAACAACGTGCTCTTGCAGCACAGAAAGCCAACCATGTCCTGGGCTGCATCAAAAGAAGCATGACCAGAAGGTCAAGAGAGATGATTTTTCCCCCTCTACTCTGCCCTGGTGAGACCCCACCTGGAGTACAGCATCCAGCTCTGGGCCCCCCAGTACAAGAAAGACATGGACCTGTTGGAGCAAGTCCAGAGGAGGGCCACGAAGACAATCAGATGGCTGGACCACCTCTCCTATGAGGACAGGCTGAGAGTGCTGGGCTTGTTCAGTCTGGAGAAGAGCAGGCTCCGGGGAGACGTTATAGCAGCTTTGCAGTACCTGTAGGGGGGCTACAGGAAAGCTGGAGGGGGACTGTTTACAAGGGCATGTAGTGACAGGACAAGGGGTAGCAGCTTTAAGGTGAAGGAGGGCAGATTTAGATAAGGTATTAGGAAGAAATTCTTCATTCTGAGGGTGGTGAGACACTGGCACAGGCTGCCCAGAGAAGCTGTGGCTGCCCCCTCCCTGGCAGTGTTCAAGGCCAGGTTGGATGGGGCTTTGGGCAACCTGGTTTAGTGGAGGGTGTCCCTGCCCATGGCAGGGGCTTGGAACTAGATAATCTTTAAGGTCGTTTCTAAGCCAAACCAGTTTGTGATTCTATAAGTCTGTATCTGGTAGGATACTTCCTTCTCTTTGTCATCTGCCAGGAATGTTCCCATAGGAGTAGGTCAGATTCTGGACAATCACTTCAAGAAAAAAGATACTCCATCCTGAGCACCCATTGCTGGACTGTTCATGGAGGTGCTTGGGTGTTTTCCAGTTTCTTGGGATAAAAGGTTCTCAGGCTGAAAATGAGAAACTACTCCTTGGTTTCTCTAAGGATGAAACTTTTTTAATGCTAAGTCAAAAGGACTTCTGCTGCTCTTTTGCATAAAGACAGGAATTCTCATCAGGGATCAACATGGGTAGGAGGCAATGTTTCCCCCAGCAGTCCCAGAGGAGGGACAGAGTCTGTCTTACTGGGGCCACCCTGATGGGGTGTAGGGACTACAAGGACTTGTCCGCCCTGGATCTGGATGGGAGCTCTCATAGCTCTCAGCTCAGTCTGAAAGGCAAGAAGTGGAGAGATTGCAGATCATCCTCCATGTAACCTTCTCAGTCCTTTCACAGTATTAGGTTTAAGTCAGTTCTTTAAGAAGTTCCAGCTGCTTCTCCAGGGGTAAGGGGATGCCTCTGTGGTGGACTCTTTACCTGTTATCCTGTAACATCCTGCCATGGTATCCCTACTGGGAAAAGAGCCTTCTTTGGAGACGTGGCAGCTTGGCGAGAGAGCCTGCCAAAGGCTGGCTGAGCAGCTGCTTCTCTTTCATCTTCTTGGCCATAGTAAGCACCAGGCCCACTGGCATGGGACATCACAGGTAAGAAATGAGAATCTCATCTAACAACTTACTAGTCCTGCATCACTGCTTGTGTCTCCTAAGTAATCCTGTTCAGTTGCATACCAGTTGTAGCGTCTGCTCAGTGGTATGCTGTGTGAGTTACCTCAATTGCTGGCTCCTCTCTGTGACCTCTTCAGTCTTTTGAAGACTTCAGGAACAGTTCATGGGAAATATGTAAAGGACAGAGAGGCAGCTGGTCATATACAGACGCAGGAGCTGGTGGGCACCACAGTGTATGGATTTCATTAGCTACTGCTACTGTTCAGGTGCAGCTTTGAATGTTGGACGCTAGGTGGTTCAGTTGCCTAATCAGAAAGAAGCATCTAGTGTCTTAGATCCTAACCAGCCTCCAGCTGCTGCAGCAAAAGGGCTTAGGACTTCTTATCATACCCACCAGCCTAACGCAGATGTCTGGGACCACCTAAGTCCTCTAAACCAGCATAGATCCCTAGTTCAGATCTTTCCTGATCCCTCCCAAGATGTCTGTGTAGCTGGGAAAATGGGATACATTTGAAGTTCAAAGCTTGTGTTTTCTGTATAGAATCAAAGGATTTCCTTTGTCTTTGTCAGATGGGTCATTAGGAGAACTGTGAGCCCTTCATGGTTTTGTGCATTAAAGGAAATCCAGGTCATGAGCTGTCACATGCAATGAAAAACTGTTAAGTATATAGTGTGTCTATAACCTGTAGGTAAACCACTGTGAAAAGTGCCAGTTTTGATGACACCTGACTGTTTTCACGCAATGAAAGGCTGTGGGATCCTTTGATTAAGAATTGATGAGATTTCAGTGGCAGCAAGGACTGTGACTATTTAAGTGTGAGTAGACTCTTGTGAGAACTCAAGCTACTGTAGAATGTGCTCTGTATGACTCCCATGCTTCATCGTAGTTTCCTACATTTATGGTTTTCTCTCCAAAGATGATTTAAATATGCTTCATGCTATGTGACTCAAACAATTTCATGAATGAAGAGAAATAAACCAAAATTGAAATAATCTTAAATCTTAATCATTGCTCTAGAAGCACATAATTTTATTATGTATCGTACAAGAGTAGGGTGACTTGGAGTTCTTAAATATGAGTTATGTCATAGGCAGTGGCAGAAAAAATGATGAATTCTAAAGCTCTAAAAACATTATAAAAAAAGAACCCCAACAAACCCTTATGATTTGGAGGTGCTACCTCATGAATTTTTAATACTTGTCATTAGCAATACCAAAATAATATGTTGGGCTTTAACTTGTTCGGGTCTTGAGGTTGTTACAGCTGTTCAAGCATAGTGCATCCTGTGTCTTGCTCCACTGGTCTATACTGGAAAACTCAGTTTTTCCAGTAGCTCCAGGTTGAAGTTCAGCAGTAGTGAACCTAGTGCACCAGCAATGCCACAGACCTCTCTTTGCACTCTGTAACGTCTGTGAGCTTGACAGGAATCCCCTACAACAAGAGTGGATCTGTAAAGGCAAGTCATTATGAGATTTGCTCTCCCAGACATCCAGACTGAAGGGAAAGCAGCTGCAGAGAAAGGACTCTGATCAGGAGAGGGTGCATGTAATACCACGCTCATGTGGGCATGCCCAATGGGCATCTTGCGGCATTTTGGCAAATACAACTTGACTTCAACAATCTTTCAAAGCCCTGTTTGACCCTGCTAGAGGAGCAATCACCCTTCAGGCCTGCCCTGATAGTTCCCACTTTCCCTTTGGAGTCACTCCCCTACATGCCATAGTCATCTTTGCTGATGACATGTGGGCATGAGACGTCACGGGATAATCCTAGAAGGATCATCTTCTGGCCGATAATCAGACTTCTCCGTGAATGCAGTGCCCATCTGGGGGTGTCTCTTTCCTTGTGGGATCTTCCTCAGAGGGAACTTCCCTTCATGCCAAAAGAATCAACCAAAACACATACCCCAACAGAGGCCTTATGCTTGGATGATGCACATATGTCAGGGTTCTCTGCAGACTACCAAGTAAGCACATGAAAGCTGTGCCAAATACCAACATTTTGCCCTCATCAGTATCCTGGGTGTTTCCTTTCTGCCTGGCTTAGGGCTACAAGTCAAACAACTGTTCTGGTCATTTTGTCCATCACCATACTGGCTGCTGGGAAGGCAACCTAAATTCTGGAGTTGTCAGCAGTAGCACCACTACTGTGATTGGCCTAGAAGTTGATCTGTGACACACAGCAGCTCTGGTTCTGCGTGTTCATGGCAAATCAGTTTGCTTGATAACTCCAGTATAACCTTGACTGACCAAAGCTCCTGCACATGCTGCAGTCAGTTCCAAGAGCATCTGTTTTTTGCATCTTTAGGGTTGTTTCAGGATAGAAACTGAGAGAGCAGGTGTATTGCTACGCAGTATTTAGAAACACTCAGACATTGTGATGGGCTGCGGACTCCTAGATAAAATGAGAGCAAAGGCGCCAGTCTGTTTCTTGCTCTCTGCCTTCCAGAAGAGGCATTAGACTTGACTGGATATACTGCCATCTAAGTTTGGTTGCACTGGGTGGACATGCCTGAACAGTAGTAACAGGGATGGGTACACCTCCTGGAAGGCTGATGGTATAGCTAGATCGATGCATGTGGCATGAAAACTTCTGGTATGCAATTTATTGAGATCTGGATAAAACTAGCCTTTTCAGTGCAAGGCAAGTCAGCTGGGCTGTGCCAGAGCCATCTGCATGCAGAGCAGCTTCTGGACAGCTTGTGGACAACCAGCAACTTTGACCTTGAAAGTGGGTTTGCAAGCAAGCTTTGGATGTATCCAGGAATAGTTAATTCTGGAACCTTCACTTCTCTGGAAACTTACTCCATGAGTCACTTAACTTTCACATCCTTATTCAGTGAATCACACAGCAATGTACAAAGGAAAGACTGCAGAAGTAGGAAGTCTGGCACTTGTGTACTTCTGCCTCAAGTCACAGATGCTATATCAAACTAGTTGGTTTCTCCTCTAATGTGGGTTCTGAATCCACAGAGAAATGTTGTACACAGATAAGGTATGGAATGGCTTGCTTATGACTGGGCTTGTCTTTTTTTTAAAAAAAAAAACCAAACATGTATGCACTTTTTCCTCACAAAAAATGCCTTAAGTGGGAAGGACCTGTGCAAAATTGCAGGATTTACTGAAGGAGCAGAGGGGGAGCAGGAAGGGCAAGGGGACATCAGGTCGTGCAGGGCAGGAAAAGATGGAAGAGATTTGGAGAATGAGGCAGATTTGTTTCTTTCAGAAGTACACAAACTTGTGAAAACTCAGAGCTTTGTTTTAGTCTAATTTGAATCAGAATATAAGATTTTGCTGAAATAAGGAGGTGAGAGCTAGGCCTCTGGTCTCCTTTCTTTCTTGGGCCTTCCTAATTTATCCATAGCTTTGCTCTACATCCTTAGCTTTCCAAAGTGGAATATGCACTGTACGACCATAAAGGCCAGATGCTCCAAGAGTGCAAGTGCACCTGCTCATGCAGGCACATGGAACTTGGCCTCAGTGGTCACTGTTACTGCATGACCAAGAGCCTTTGGTTTATTGTGTGGGTAGAGGAGAAGAAGAGGGATGATGGAGCACTCATGGAATCAGCACGTTGCACAAAAGGCTTGAACAATGCACAGGAGGCAAGCTTCAGGTATGTGCCACAACAGTGCACTTGAAATGTTGCCACCAAGTCATTCCCAACAACCTGTAGTAGTTCTAAAAAGAACTATTTAACTTTGTAAACCAGATAAGCAGACACTGTTACTTCAAATTATTGTTTGGATTTTTTTTTTTAATGAAAAGCAAATTATTAAGAACAATCAGGGTATGAACTATCTAAACAATGAGATTTATTGCAAAAATACACAGTAGGCTGAGAAGCAATTTCATATGATGACATTCTACACCCTAAAAATCGTGTTAGAACACTGAAAAGCTGACTGACATTTAGCTGTAATGGAGCTGTAATACTAAGAAAAATTTATTTGAGTAAATATTGGAAGTGCCAGGATAATTAATGTACTTATAATGCTCTCTACTGTCTTGCAAAGCCCCATATTCTTTCTCACTCATTTTTCCTCTAAAGCAAAATAAATGTTAGCAATAATAGGGGCCCGTATCACCTTACAGAGCTGTAAAATTATATACGAATTCTTTGCCAATGAAAATAGAAAAAGATTTTCACATTCTCAAATGTCTTAGCTTTTGGCATTTGGAATAAGACCAACTCTTTTTGAGAACTAAAGCATTATTTTATGGAAAACTTATGTTCTTTAAGAGGCTAGAAGCTAAAAAAGAGGCTTTCTTGAAATCACTGCAATTTTTAAAAGCAACAGTGCAACTTAGATGTTTTCTAAAACAAATTTCATTTGCTTTAGCAGATATCTCAGCAAACCAGCAAATCTTTCTAGCAGGCCAGCATATCATACTAGAATCTGCAATTGTTTTTCAGTCTGACTCTATTGTAGCACATTGATGAGATCAGTCAATAAGAGTTGAAGAAAATTTCAGAGGCAAGAAAATGTGTAGCAACAGAATGAATGACACATGGGAATCCCACGGCCACAGTGTCAGTGCTGTGTCAGTACTACTCTGTTGGGAGCAGAAGTAAATTACGACACAAAAATAAGAGATATTTTCAGTTTTCCTAAATGTAGCAATAGAGGTGTCAGGTGTCTTCAAATTACAGATGAATTCTATAGAAAAACCTTATAAAAAGTAGCAAGCAAAGTTCGTGGATCTTGGGAAATAATGATTTGAAGGTCATTTTGGCCTCTCTAACTCTGCTTCTTGTGCATGTGAACATATTTACTGGTTCTCACGTGCAAGAGGATTCCCCAAGAACCCAGGCTCTGTCTCTATGCCTCTTCATCTCTTCATTTATTCATATGCCCTGCAGCTAGAAAGAGTCACCGCAGATCATCTTGTCTTACTCCGGCCAAACAGAGGCAGTTGGATTTCACAAATCAAGCCCACCACTTCCAGCAGAAAGATACCCAGCCTGGTTTTGGGAATGGCAAATGCCAAGGGGTCCACCAGTCAGCCTTCTCCCCTTTCCATGCAGCCCTCAAGGTAAGCCCAAGAGCTCTGGTCCCCTCCCGAGAAGGGAGCTTACCTGTGTGGAGTGAGTGACTTGAAAAAGCATAGGGAAGTAGGAAGGATTCCCCCAGAGTCCCTCTTGCTGAAGCAAAGCTCCATTTATTGGGGCAGAACTGCCTTAGGTTACTTGCAGAAGCCCAGAATGAAATGCACAGTGTTGCATAAGGGTAGACTATTGAAAATTCAAGAAGAGTGAAAGCTCCTTTCCAGACTTGCAATTTTGTCAGTATTTACTGCAGATCACAGAATTCACATCAGCAAATTCAGTGGTTTGTGGTTTTTTCTGCCAGAGAATCTGAAATCACGCAGCAGTGCTAAATGAATAGAAAACAAAAAGATTCATTTCTAAGTCCTTTTCTTGGCTCACTTCATCATAAAACACATTTCAGTCATATTTCAGAAAGCCCCCTGAGCAGAGCATGAATCTTCCAAATTTTCAGCCCAGGGAAGGGGAAATGTGGTCATGGTCTCAGGTGCTTAGCACGGTTTCTGAACTGCTCTGCCCCAGCTGGGCCAACGGTGCAGGTCCGAGGGCCTCTTTCCCACTGGGCAGCAGTGGCAGCAGATGGGAAGAGGACCCAAGGCATTGATCTGCCATGCTCTAGGGCATCAAGGCATCTGAATCTTTCTTAAGGACAGTAGAATTAAACATAAATATTTAATTTCCACGTGATATTAGGCTACAGATGACATTCATGCTTACAGGCTTTTCCCCAGCTCAGACTGCAGTTTCCTCTTGCCTCTCTTTCCCAAAGACCACCTCCACCCCACTCTGCTCCTGCTGGGTCCTCCACTGCACTCACAGACAGCCTGAGGCCATATTAAATATTTAACTTGGGGAGTGGCAAAAGCTTTTCCCTGCTGACGACTGAAAGCCTACTGAACACCTTTAACAGGTCACAACTTGACACACCTTAGTATTACCCAATAGGAACCAGAAAAATAAACTATGTCTTGGCAAGCAGCCTGAAGTAAAATCCCAAGTCACACCGAGGCTCGACTCCTATCTCCCTCTCCCTTGTTCCTTTCTCTCTCCCTCAGCAATTTAAAATCTCATTCTCCCTCAAAGCAGCCATTTAAAGCTGAGATCTGGGAGTAAAGCCACAGCCTTCAAACACCTTCCTTTCTCCCACTGCCTGAAGAGATGCACAGCAGCAGCTGGGAAGTGCCTCTTCCTCTGGACACAACCACAAACTCCAAAATCTGTGTGTCTGCTATTCCTGCACCAGCCTCCACTTGCGTGGCCCATTGCTTCTGTCTTCTGCTTCCTCAGTTCATTCACCCACTTTTCACTCTCCCTGCCCATTCTGGCTTTCACTCTCACCCTCCTGTCCAGCCTCCTTCCAACACAGTGTGGTGGTTTTGGCCCTAACCAAAGGCCAAATACCCACCAAGCCGCTCGCTCACTCCCCCCTTCAGCCGAAAAGGGGGAGAAAATAGATATTGGGAGGCTTAGGACTTGAGATAAGGACAGAGGGATCACTCTCCAATCAGTGCAATGGGCAAAACAGACGCCGCACAGAATAAAGGAAAGAAAAAGTGATTTATTACTACTTACTACAACTACTACACCCAGTGAACCGGAACGAGATAAGAAGTGGCCAGGTCTTCAAGCACCTTCCCCCCACCCCTCCCTTCTTAGCAAACTTAAAACTCATCATGATTTTACTCCCTTCTTCCCCCCCCAACATGGCGCGGGGAGGGGCAGGGAATGGGCAGTGGGGTTCCGGTGATTCCCAACAAGCTGCTTTTCTTCCCCAGATATTACCACTTCTACTTCCTCCCCCCACCCCTCGCCTCTTCGCACTCATGACTTTAATCAGAGATTCGCTCCCTTCTTCCCTCCCGTTCGCAGTACAGGGGGGGCAGGGAATGGAGAGTGAGGGGTTTCAGTCCGTTCCTCCCAAGCTGTCTTCCATCTCAGCTGGGGGGGGGGGCATTCCACATACACACACCCTTCCCCTGCGGCACCGTGGGGTCCCACCCACGCGAGAGTCGTGTCCACGACCTTCTGCAGCGTGAGTCCTCTCTATCGGGGAGTCATCCCCTCACCACAGGCCTCTCAGCAGGACTCTCCCCTCCATAGGGTGCTGACATCCGGGTCCAGACCCCCCCGGCCTGGTCCCCCACAAAGTCACAAGTCCCTTGGCAAACCTGCTGAGGCGTGGATCAATCTTCACAGGCATAGTTGTCTCTGCTCCCCGTCCTCGTCCATGGGCTTCGGGGGGACACACGTTTCACCATGGACTCCACCACGAGCTGCAGGGGAAACTTTCTCTTCACATTCTTCATCCCCCCCCTCCTGCAGGCCTGGCCTTGGCGTCTGTGCAGCTTGTTACATCTTCTCACTCCCGCTCCGGTGGCAAAGTGCGCCTGCCAGCAGTTTTTTTTCTCCTATATGTGGTTCACAGAGGCGCTATGACCAGCTCTGATAGGCTTAGTCTCAAATTTGGCCTTGAAGTACCAATGTTTTCAAAATAGGGGGCTTGCAGAGAGCTGTAACTGCAGCTTACAAAAGCGAATGAAGCAGCACAGTTACACCAAACTGCAACACACAGCTGCCCCCTTCATTCTTCACCTCTTTAAACCTCAGTGCCTCCTCGCATCCCCTCTGACATCCAGTAACAGTATGTTTTGACCTCTCACTTGGTGCACATGCACACACCCCCATTATGTGACTTGACTCTTAGATATAAAAAGACATGCTTAATACAGAAGTCAGTGGTTCCTTATCTTCACTCATCAGGTTGAGTGGAAAGCGATGATTTATTCACACAGGTACCTGCTCTTTGGAAAGGATGCAGAACAGTGGTTGGTTCCCTACTCTGTTGCTTGATACCATGTTCAGGATCATCTGGGAAGGAAGGGACTGATTATATCAGTTCTGTCCCAAGAGTAAAAGCAGCAGAGAGAGAAAAACCCCTAGACAAACCACAGAAAAGAAAGCAGACAAGACCAAAATCCTAACAGAAATCAGACTAGGTCAAAGGTTTAGCAGTAGGAACAAGTATCACAGAGGAGAACTTTGTATGCCAAAGATCTCATCATACATGGTAAATATGTGAAGCCAGATGTCACTGAATCTTCAGAAGTCACATGCATTGACATCCTCTGTACAGTTCCAGGAGGAAGGAAATAGTTATATTTAAAGCCTTCTGTTTCTATATTGTTTCTTAGGTTATATTTATTGCTTGACAGTGAAAAATTCATCTACACCTGTTATATCTCTTAACCAGTTTGAAGTATACCAGAGTAGAACATCTATTTGACATTTAGAAGAGACAGTTGTGTACTGTCTTTAGCTGTGTCGCTGTCAATCAACTCATTTTTATGTTTAATACACTGTGCTCACAAAATGTGTGTAATGTTTTCTAGATACAATGGGAATGTAATCCTGACCTTTACAAAGAGTAAACTCTAGATAGCTCACTGGCACATTTGGTCTATTTTACGGCTTACACATATTTAGCATAGTGCTAAAATTAAGCCTCTTATCAGAGCTAATGTAAAGAGGAAAGTAAAATGTCCCTAAATTAAACTGTATCAGTCTTTCCCTCAGTTCCTGTGATATGTTCCAAATGGGTGGCAGTCAGATGGTAATTATAAATCACTGCTTTCAGTTCTCTAACTTGAGCACTATCCAAGATAGACAGTGAACACCTCTGAAATAGCTTGTACAGTCACCTCAAAGACTTCAGGAAGACATTAGGTTAGCTGTCGTTCTGTAGAAAAGAGTCTTCTCACATCAGGTTTTTTCACTCCTTTGCACTTTGAGGAGGCATTGGGCAGCCATGAGGACTGGAGTTACCTTCTGCAGGCTCAGGAAGATGGTACCACACTGTCATTCTCAGATCACATTTGAATTCTTTTCCAGGAGCAGCGCCGGGAACTTTTTCTAAAAATGAAGGTTA
>VZTU01025197.1:392256-406211 GCA_013400835.1 Zapornia atra | reverse complement strand
GGGCGTCCTTCCTCCTGCTGAGTGGCTTTCAGACACGTTTTATTGGATCAAATTCTTCTGTCACTAACTCACAGAGATCTATTAATACTGTTCAAAGGATCAGGTACTGCTCTGTTGATCTGTGAAGAGTACAGACCAGGTAGGTTTCCCCCTTGCACAGTTCAGAGGATCCCGTGAAATGTTCCAGCAAATTCAGGCTGCAGTAACACTAGCACAGTTACAGAAAGTGTTGGATACACAACAAAGACTGAACAATGGGCAGTAGGGACCCTTTCAAAATGAAGGTTAAGCACACATAAATGTATTTCAAACAAAATTCTTAAACCTGGTGAAATCTGTACGGATGCTTAACATTACTTTGTGAGCAGCTCCATATAAATCAATGAGACTCTTCACAGCATGTAAAGCTTGACACATACACAAGCTTTTGCAGGATGAGCGCCAAAATTTTTTTTGGAAGAGTGTGACTTGCTTGGAGACATTCCAGAGGGGAAAAAAAAACCCATGTGGGGCTTTCTATAAAATTGTTGGCACTGTTCTGCTTATTAAACAGACATTAATTCACTCAAATAAGATAAGGTCTAGACATTTAGATAAAGTATGTGGAAGTTTGTGCCTATTTCTAAGTTTACAGAAAAAAACCCAACAATAATGCTTCTAGATTTGTAGACTGGGTTAAATTATTGTTATATATATTTGGAGTTTTATAATAGTATCTATCTTAAGTATTTTACTATCTTACTTATAGTTCTGCTACCAGGCAAAATTTGCTGTTAGCTAATAAATTGCTATGACTTTCAAGCAGACTGTGTGGAAAACAGTTTCTATTATTTATTTTATGACCTTAGATGTGGCGAGAAGTAAATCTTCCTACCTTACTTCACACTAATTCAGCTCTGAGTATAGAAGACAAGAATTTATGCTTTGGTTCGCAGCTTGCCTATTGAAGAGCAATATATTCATTTCAGGAAGAGACTCTAATTTTAGATCGGTATTGGAGGTGCGATGAACATGCGAATGCTGGGAGTGTCAGTAGGACTTTTCAAGAGCAAGCCCAGTACAGGTCTTGAACTACAATGATCATAGAATCATAGAATCATAGAATGGTCTGGGTTGGAAGGGACCCCAAGGATCATAGAGCTCCAACCCCCCTGCCACGGGCAGGGCCATCAACCTCCAGGCCTGGATCTACACAAGGTTGCCCAGGGCCCCATCCAACCTGGCCTTGAACACTTCCAGGGACGGGGCATCCACCACCTCTCTGGGCAGCCTGCTCCAGCACCTCACCACTCTTTCTGTAAAAAACTTCCCCCTAATATCTAATCTAACCCTTCCCTCCTTTAGCTTTAGTCCATTCCCCCTAGTCCTGCCAATGATTGTGAGATGAAAGAAATCATAGAATAGGCTTAACTAGTATAAGTGGAGCCTGTTACACACCTGAAACTATTCACCCCCCCAGTTGTTATCATGGGCATGGCCTCCAGCTACTTCAGATAAATGCTGTGACATTATAGCTCTTCAAGAAAACAGAAATAGTCCATTGGCACACTGGGTGCTGGACTGCTTGGTGGGGGGTGTTGCCAGCACTTTAAATAATCAGCCTAAGAAGACACGTGGAACATCTGGCGAGAGCAGCTACTTTTAATCGCACAGGCCACAGGTCACATTGTACCACAGCGCACAAAATCAGTGTCGCATTTAGCAAGGCACGTTTACTTGACCACAGGGTACCTTGAGGTCAGATTGAAAACCTTCTGCAGGTGTAGACAGGAACCCGGCAGGATTTTCACAGCCTGTAAGTGCTTGTTTCCCATTGGTTTCTCGCTAGGAGACCCTCTTTGTAGAAACACTGCAAAAGTACTTCAGAAATAGAGCGTTCGGCACCTCAAGGCACACTTCTGCAGAAACCCAGAAGCTGCTGGCTGGGTAACTGCTTTTCAGCTACAGTTGCCTCTAGGACAGCTGCCCCATGCCCATACCAAAATCCTCAAGGCTCCTAGTCTGCGAACACAAGGGTGAGCTAACAGGGACAACTGCTACATGAACCAGGTACGTTTTAGTTAACAAAATTGCACAGAAAGCCTTGGAAGTGTGTTTCATCTCCTGGGGCATGGTAATCCCTGTGGATTTTTCAACAGAGATAGTACCCCATATACCTGGGGAAAATAATGGTTTCTTCACCACTTGGGCTTGGTGCTGAAAAGTAATTTTTGCAAGCAGGGATACCTCCCCTCTCCTCCCTGGTGCTCTCCAGCCCTGCACCCAGACTGGCCATGCTGGGCAGTGTCAGGCCCCTTCCCCAGGCGTGCTTTCCTGAGCAACTTCTCCATTCCTATTTTTAAAAGTTGTACATTTTGAAGATATGGGAACACATGCTCTTTGCAAGATCATCTTTAGTTCCTTCCCCATTCCACACAGTCACGCTGCTCAGTGCCAATTTTCATGCTTTGCTGGATGGTCTGTTACAGGAATGTATATAATCTATATTATGACTTGGCTGAGGAAAAAAAAAGAAAAGAGGGGGAGATGAGAAGGTGGGGGGGGGGGCGGAATGTTGCCAAGGAACCTAATTGCATCTTCCAGATTTTAGAGTGTTTAGAGCTAAAAGTGATGACTCCAGAGCAAGGTCCTTGGAAATGCTACGCAGCGAACGCGAGGGTCAGCAGAGTAGCACTAGATGGCACCACAGTAATTTTCAGTCAAAAAGCACAGGCCAAGCCCAGGGAAAGGCAGACTCGGGTCCAGCTCTGAATGGGCAGCTCAGATGTATCATCTAAATTTCACCTGGATGGCCTGGGGAGATTCTGAGGAATATGAGACGTAGCAGCTTTCCCAGGGATTATAGTATAGAGCATAACAGGTATGATGGAGATGACTATGGAGAACTACCTGAATGCTTTCATTTCACAAATCACAGAATCACTAGGTGGGAAAAGACCTTTGAGATCATCAAGTCCAGCTGTAAGTCACAAGGCACCTGCAAACTTTTTGTGTTCTGATGAACCCAAGGTCAGGATATCCAGACTCAGTACATCTCACTCAAAAACACACCGAAAATATTAGTGTTATCCAGGCAACTGGATAGTTCTCTCTGCAGTGACTTGTGCCTAAAAATGAAAATGTGACTTAGCAGGTCAAAATCAGCTAGATTTTGGGACTAAGCCCATAGCATTTCCTATCACATGGAGTTAAATGATGACTACTGACAATTTCTTGTAATGTTTCCCATGGGTGACAGCTGACATCAAAGCTTGATTTTGATGCATACCTTGTTCCTGGTTACAGACAATCTAGCTTGTTGTCTCTAACAGGTACCACAGTAAGTTGATTTGAGAGCCTGCCTTTAGAACTTTGCAGAAGCATGGTCTTTTATAGGAACAACCGAGTGGTTCTGTGGCTTATATTATCAAATGCTTACAGGAAAGAATAGAGCCTGTTGAAAGTAATCATACTTGTTCTTGTAATTTGAACCAATTTTAACTGAATTTGGGCAGTTGTTGCAATTCAAAGGATGTGGTCTATCTCTGATTTGAATCCTAAAACATCATAGAACCAGATTTATAAATCTTGCAAATCATTTTAAAAGAAACATCTAAGTGCAGAATACTCACTACAACAACACTACAAGTTATCTTTGTCATATCCTAATTATTTTTCTATCAGGCACTTCTGTGAGTTATATTTTGCCTTCTGTTATGCTCCAGGTTCAAATCCTCAAAGGGTAATTAGTATCTATTTCACTGGAATCAGTGGGAGTTAGATGTTTCAGAGATAGGGAACTCTGACATTTAAGTTTTAAGGAACGATCGACATGAATGTTTAAGTTGCTTCATGTAAACCTCATTCATAGCTACATACACATTGGGGATATTGCCAGCTAAAAGGCCACATACTTCCCAGTTGCAAATAAAAAAAAATATATAATAGTACATTCTTTACTACAAGAACAGCCTGTATCAATGGAAAGAGATGGACTGGAGATAACAGGTTTCCTTAGAAAAATAAGCACTGGGACCAGGAATATTATTTGGCCATAAGTTGTGCTACCACCCAACCAATACATGCTGGTTAACCCATGTGGGTTTTCAGTGTGAGAAGGGTGGAGAACAGGGGTCAGAAGAGTCATGGCATAAAAATCTAGCATTGCACCATTGCTTCAAACCAACATCTGAAGAGCGTTGTTTAGTAAGAAACTAAATGCCCCTTGCACTGGAATTGGACTGTTTGACCATGCAAGGCTAAACCTGTGGTAAAGATGAGAGACATACGATGTCCAAAAGCACTTTAAACTGTCTCTTTTAGTCATAAGCCACTGCTCTTTGAAACAATTCCTGTGTGGTTCTGAGAACATCCTGAGAAAATGTTCTAGTTGTCCTACTTCTTCTAATGTGTACTCTAATAAGGGCTGCTTTAATCTGGGCTTTAAATCTTCTTTAATCTGGTCACTGTTTTGCACTTTGAGATGTACCCCTGAGGCCTCCCTTTGCTTCAGAAGAGGCTTGAAAACAACCATAACTTGCTGCTACTTTCTCAGACATGTCCATGTCTACATTCCTGGAGTCGATATTGGTCCTGATAGGCCCGTCCTAAGAGCAGGCTCCATCCTAGCTGAAAAAGTGGCCTGCGCAGCTGGCAGTGAGGCACGGCACTGACGGAAGGACTCGCTGGTGAAGTGGGGGTCTGATGAGACGTGCGGTTTGTTGTTCAGCCCATTTTGCAACCTGAGTGACTTAACCCAACACGATCCAAACAACTCATGTGAAATCCAGAAAAGCAACTGGAAAAGTTTCCCCAGCAGTGTGGTATGCCTGTGGGAAGTGACGACAGTGCCCCAAACCTCACCGTTTTCACTGTCACCACAGCAGCACAGGGTGACACCCAAGTGGACGAAACAGTACCTCACCTTGAGCAAGTACAGCCACAGCAGTGGTGTTTCGCTGCCCAGCTGTGCAGGCTTGGGAAGAGGTATGTTCCTGACAGATGTGCTGGTTTCAGTGCTGATTACATTGCCAAAGCACTGTGTGTGTAGGTGGGTGTGTGAGGTTGGGGATGGGGGAGTTTGTCTTACCTCACTCTACGACCGAGCAGCGGGTATCTTGCCTAAACCAGTCACCTATGTTCTCTTTGTGTCAGTGGAAAGGTAGGTAGGGTAATACATCCTGTTCCAACCTGGGAGATAAAGCTCAGAAAACTAATTTAGAAAATGAATAGCAACTAATTAGTGAGCTGAACATGTGATAGAAGTCTCCCATCGTTAAAAACAAGTCAAGTAGCTGACTTGACTAAGGGACTGGAGCCTCTCACAGGAGGGAAGGCTGGGTGAGGTGGGACTGTCTGACCTAGAGAAAATAAGGTGCAGGGGGATCTTATCCATGTGCACAAATACCTGATGGGAGGGAATAAAGAAGAAGGTAGTCTCTCTCTCAGTGGTGCCCAGGGAAAGGACAAGAGTCAAAGGGCACAAATCGAAACATATGAAATTCTATCTGAACACAAGAAGCCACTGTTTTACTGTGAAGGTACAGTTTGGCCAGAGAGCCTGTGGGGTCTCCATCCTTGGAGGCACTCAAAACTTGACTGGACACAGTCCTGGGCAGCCTGCTCTAGCTGACCCTGCTTGAGCAGGCGCTTGGAAAAGACAATCTCCAGAGGCTCCTTCCAATCTCAACTGTTCTGTGAATTTGTGATTCTGTGAATTTGCTTTCAGAAAAGAAAGCTTCTACTGAGTCAGTGCTGTAAGGAATTCTTCTAACATCCAATCTGTACTAAATCCAGACAGCCCTGACACAGGAAAGCAATTTTAACATAAACCTGGTTTACCCTTATGTAAATGACACTGGATTCAGAGGAGTTGTGTGTTTATTAGGATTCCATCCCTTTCACTCTCGTTTGCCTATAAATTTCATTTGTGCAGCTCTCTTCTATTATGGCTTCAGCTGTATTTAGTTTGTATTCTTCCCTCAACAACACAAAACCCAAGAAACAAACCCAAAGAAAAACCCCAACACACAGAGTGTATTTTCTGTTTCTTGATGGAGAGTTAAGACAATTTGACAGAAAGAGATGTGTTCTCTTTTTCTACTACCTTGTTACTGATTACTGTCCTGGTTCTGGCCAGGACAGAGTTAACTTCACCCATGCTGGCTGCTTGGGGACATTACTTAACTATGTTTATATTTATACATACACATGCACATGCTCAGACACAAGATCATTTAATTGAAATCATTCAGGTATTTTAATAATTGTATGGACTCTTTCAACACTTTCTCCTAAGTTTAGCTGTCAGCCTTCAGAAACCACATCAGCAGCCACCAATACTGAACATTGCTGAGCATAATCAGATCTTTATGAGAGCAAGAAATCTAAGCCCTTAGACCTACATCACTGATCTTCGGTGCTCTAAAAACACAGAGCAAGTCCAAAACTTCTTTGCTGCAAGCGTGGAAATCTCCCAGTGGAGTGAAGCCACTAACCAGAATGCCACAGAAATTCTGCCCACACAGAAATTCTTGGGGACTATTTGGCTACTTCGATTTATACTACAATTATGCTGACAGACAAGTGACCCAGGGAACAAAGAGATGTTTTAAAGCAACTTTGTAGGTTGCTCATACATACCTACACTCAAAAACCTTGGTCCATGTCTCTTGCATTGATTCCTCACCTGTTTGCACCTGTATTTCATTCTGGAACTCACACAGGTGAAATAACGTGACCCCATTCCTGGAGGTGTCAAGCTCCTGAGTTATACATCATTCTGCTCCATCTCTTTCCAAGTATCTCCAGAGGAAAAGTGCACAGTCACGGGGACCCAGCACTGAAAATACAACCCTGGAACGTATCTGGGTGACGTTAACTAGGTTCCCACCCAATCTTTTCCTACTGTTGCTGTAGCCTGAACAAACTATGCAAATGCATTGCTGCTGAAGAAAGGAGGGGAAACGGAACAAGTCCGGGCAACAGAACCGCCAGCTCGCGTTAGCATTCTGCCGCGGCGAAATAACCCGTGTCCTTCAGACAAAACAGGGACACAGGAAGGTCTCATCAGGAATATAGCTGCTTGAAGAGGGACAGCTGTAATCTCAGCAGTGCCACAAATCCCCTTTGAGAAAATGAATTTTGGAACACTTTAAATTTTTCACTGTTCTTCAGTTTGCATGGAATGGCATTGCGCCTCCGGCCAGTTTAATAATACTCCTGGCTTGCCCCGCTGTAACCATCTGCAAAAACTCATCCAGATGATTTGGGGTTTAATATCAAGTTCCTTTGGAGAACGTTCATGGTTGGAAGTGTGTAATAATATGTTTTCTTATTGCTGTAAAAAAAAGCAAAAAAGAAAAAGCTAGAAGATAAGTGCTTTGCTTGTGCCCATTGGGGAGCTCTGCTTTGTCACTACTCTCTATGCAATGATAATGACTCCACAAGCAGCACTAAAAAAGTGTTCCCGGGCTAAAGTTTCTCAAAGTAACTAATGATGGGGGGTTTCTTTGCTTTTATGTGTTTGGTGTGAAATACCTTAAGGAGGGGCCTGGTTTCCAGAAAACACTAAGCCCTGATGTTCTGCAAATTGCCTATCCTCCTCTTCAAACCTTCAGACCCTGTCATTTTAAGGTCACAGTAGATGCTGTTCACTGGTAACACAAGTAAAGCATGTCAATTCACAAATTAGTAAGAGGGCACCAGAATAGATCACAAATGAATCCATTTCAAAAGAAAATATTTTAAAATGGTATCTTCCTTGCACCAGCAAGAACAGACTTCTAGAGTCTTGGGATGACTGGAAGCTACTTAATGAATAAGCATGTAAGCAAAAAAGGGTAGGCTAGGGACTGGTTCTAGCAGTTGTATTATATTACTCAGTAGAAGAAAGATCAAGACCACATCCTACAGCCTTGGGTGGTGTTTGGACATGTCAGAGTACTTTTGAATGTCATTGTATGTGCTGTGTCTGCCCGCAGCTGTCCTGGAGCCTGGCTGTCCTTTGCCTGGCAGGGGGAACCACTGTTAGGACCTGTGCAAAGTGGGGAACCTGCAACTGAATGAGAAAGCTGATGTTTCAGCCTTGGTGTCAATGGTCCTTCAAGGTGCTAAACAATGGAGAGAGAAGCATCACAGATATTCTTATCTCATCCACCCACATGACTCGGCTTCAGAAAAATTCAGAAAGGCTTCTAGGTCTTTCTCCTAGCACAGCTGCACTGGAGCAAGCAAAATAACACAAAGGAGTGAAGGAGAAAGCAAATAGCTTCTTCTGAGCTCCTCCTCTGCCACAGTGATTACACCAGGGTGTCCTTATTTGATGCTCTACTTCTAGTCATGTTCAGTTAGCCCAGATTAAAGACCTTTGGACCTGTGTCTCCCCTACTTAGTCCCAGTCATTTCAGCAGCCTTGCCTTTTCATCAGAAGGCACTTGTCTTTTCCTCACCTGCCTGGCCAGGGCAGGTGTGCTGGACGTTCAGGTCAACATTTCAAAAATATATTTCTCTTCTGATACCTCAGGTTCTCACATTTTTAAGTGCAAATTTGCCTTCTATTCATTTGGGCAAGATGCAACTTTTGGTTTTGTAAAATGAACCACAAATATGGTTGTAATCAACCAGACTGTTGAGCTGCAGCTCATTTTACATGTGAGCAAAACTGTCAACAGGTCAACAAAGGCAAAGCAGGGTAGCATTTGGTGGCTCAAGGTGTCCAGCTGTATGGAGCTGGCTGGCCTGCTGATGAGGGTTCCTCAGTTCTTAATCCTAACTCTGTCCCATTTTGGGATTCTTTTTTGCTGGATTAGACACCAGGCAATGCTCTGCACTTGTGTGAGCAAGCTCTACTTTCTGCAGGATTGTCCGCTTTTGCTTTGCCAAGGTCTTTCTCCCACTATCACAAGTCCCTCTTCCCAAATTGTGTGGTTTTATCTAGTACCTGCTCATCACACTTTCGCTTTAAGGTGCCCTTTGCTATGATTTATCAACAGATCCTAAGATTTCCTCAGCTGGATAATATAACTGGTCATTGTTTTACTCCAGCTCTCTTTCCTTGCTATTAGCTCAGATTTTCCATCACAAATTCTTCTCTGCCTGGCTGACAGAGACAGGAATGTCCATCTAGTTCCAATCTGAAGGGAAAAAGCCTGGAAGTAAGAAGGCAGCAGCAAATGACCGCACTTCTGACAACTGCTCTGACTTTAACTGGCAATCCTCCAGCTGCACATCACTATGGCCTAGAAGCACCCTAGCACAAGAAAGTCCTACTGCTACAGCTGCACCACGGTTCCCACAGACACACAGACTTCTGGGCACAGGGCAGGGATGCCAGGTCTGCAGGGAAGGCTGCTTGCTGTGTCAGACAGAATTGATGGGGTGCTATTGGAGGTCTTTTCCAACCTCAATGATTCTATGATTCGCTTTGCTGCACGACGATTCAATTTTACAACTCACAGTGCACTAACTGAGGTTTGGTATGTGACTGATGCTGCTGCTAGGAATGAGGGGAGAACGTGTGCCTTGACTAACTTCATCAAACTTTATGAAGTTCTGTTTGAAATTTAAAAAATGATTTAGGGTGAACACCTGCATTTTCTGTCAGAATTCCTCTAGGCTGAAGAGAGGATAAACCCTGGAGAAAGGAGTCTGACAAGGTGCTCAGGGCCGGAGCTGCAGAGCTTGCGAGGGTCAGGCAATTTCTTGACACAGAACTAGGATCAGTCAGGGACATGCTGAGAAGCAACGATCTGCAGAGCTGGGCTAGAGAAACACAGTTAGATTGGTGGCTCTGGACTGGTGAAGCACCCGTGAAGGCTGACAGCACAGGAAGCGGGCAGCGTCTCCCAGGAGCGGCAGGCGGAGGGCACGGTGCACAGCACGGCCAGCTGCATTGTTGGCAGCTCTCACAGGAGCTGGCAGCACGCCTGGGAAATAGACATCCAAAGATGAAAGCAGGCCAATGTGGGAGGTAGCAGCCTGCTTGGTTTCCAGCCTCCGATCACCTTCTCCCAAGCCCTGTTTCCTCACAGTGCCCCCTTGTCCTCCCACAGTGAAGGGATCATTGCCCTGTCAGGAAAACGAACTGCCTTATGAAGAAAGGGATTGCCCAGCTGCTTCCCCGGAGAACTGCTTTGCATGCAGGGGTGTGTGCACAGCCTGAGAAAGAAGGTGAGCTGACTTCTTTTTAGACTCGCTGCAACCTCATAGTCTGGAGCACCCACAACTGCCCATGACTTTCTCATCTCTTTGTGAGTCTTACTGCTACAGCTCTTTAAGGTGTCCACACCAACACATCAGCACAGAAATACCACAAGAAGTAGCGTCATGCTTTGAGGCCTCAGTGCTGCTCCCTTGCACCAAAATCTAAGGAGATCTCACAGCTGTGGGGGGGTCAGGCTGGTGAAGCCTGGGGATGACCACCAGTCACAGTCTCCATCCTGCTGGGCTCTGGCTGCAGTCTAGCTCTTCTGGGATTAGGAAATTTTCTTCTTGTTTACAGCAAGACATCAAGATGTGGCTCAAAGTCTTTTCCAACCTACAGGATTCCGTGATTCCTTAAGTAGCAGGGTATTTTCTTTCTTGTTCTCCATCCTATAATCAAACCCCCAAAACGAAACACATGGTAGTAAGCACAAAGCAGTTTATTATTCCCCTCCATTCAGTTACTAGTTCTTTGCCCGAGTAGCAGACCAGAATGGCAGGTGATTTCATTAGATGGAGATGACTGTTGCTGAACCTTAATATTGACAAAATTGGTAACATCGAGAGGATTTGCTTTATGAATAAGAAGAGATACAGTAAATCTGAGGCTTTATATTACTAAAACTTTAACTTACGAGAAGTTTCTAAGTAGCACAAATATATTTACTACATACTAGAAATGAAAATGAATGCTAGTTTTCTACAGAAGTAATTTAAAAGGGAAACAACCTACAAGTTAATGTTAAAACTTTCTTATGGAACTTTTGTACAAGTGGAGTCAGTACTGGGCAACTGTAGAAAAGATTGTCATAGTTTAACCCCAGCTGCAGCTACACTCCACACAGCTGCTTGCTTGTTCCCTCTCTCCCTTCCTCCCAGTGGGGTGGAGAAGAGAATCAGAAGGGCAAACGTGAGAAAACTCAGGGGTTGAGATGAAGACAGCTTAGTAAGTAAAGCAAAAGCTGTGCACAGAAGCAAAGCAATATTCTCCACTCCCCATGGGCAGGCAAGTGGTCAGCCCTTCCCAGGAAAGCAGGCCTCCAGCACGCATCATGGTTACTTGGGAAGACAAATGCCATCACTCCAAATATCGCACCCTTCCTTCTGTTTCCTGTATATGCTTTATATGCTGAGCACGATGTCATATGGTATGGAACTTCCCTTTGGTCAGTTGGGGTCAGCTGTCTCCCCTCCCAACTCCTTATGCACCCCAGCCTACTTGCTGATGGGAAAGGCCATGGCTCTGTGTTAGCACCGCTCAGCAGAAGCAAAAATATGGCTGTGTTACCCACACTGTTTCCAGCACCAATCCAAAACACAGCCCCATACCAACTACCATGAAGAAAATTATGCCAGCCAAAACCAGAGCAAAGATAAGTGCTGCTTTTGAAGCAAAAGTTCTCAGGTGATATGGTGATATTAGATGCTACAGAATCACAGAATAGCAGAGGTTGGAAGGGACCTCTGGTAGATCATCTCATCTAACCTCCCCTGGTCATGCAGGATCAGCTACAGCTGGCTGTCCAGCACTGTGTCCAGATGGCTTTTGAGTATCTCCAAGGACGGAGACTCCAGTCTCCCTGGGCAGCTTGTGTCAGTGCTCGGTCACTCTCTGTGAAAAAGTGTTTTCCTGAGGAGAGGCTGAAAAGCTGGGACTGTTTAGCCTGATCCCACATTCCCGTTTGTGCCCATTTTCTTTGGGCACCACTGTAAAGAGCCTGGCTCCATCCTACTTAGGTATTTATATGCAACAGTGAAAACCTCCGAGCCTTCCCTTCTCCAGGCTAACCAGGAGCCCAGAACTGGACACAGCACTTCAGGTGTGCCCTCACCACAGCAGAGCAGCAGGGAAGGGTCACCTCTCTCGACCTGCTGGCAAAACTCCACCTAATGCAGCCCAGGGTGCCGTTACCCTTCTCAGTGCCAAGGGTACATCGCTGTCCCACGTACAATTTGGTGTCCACCAGGACCTTCTCTGCAAAGCTGCTTTCCAGCCAGTCAGTCCCCAGCTCATTGGGGATCCTGGGGCTGCTGCTCCCCGTGCACAGGACTTTGCATTTCCCTTTGTTGAACTGCTAGCCCGACTGGATCCTGAGCATGCTGCCTCTATATTCATTTTGCCTACTCTTTGTTAGCTCATTCTTTCTTGCACTGTTTATGCAGGACTGCCAAGTGGCAATTTAGCTGCATCTGTGCTGGGTGCACATGAATCCTTCATGAGTGCTTCCCTGTTCTAGAAATGTAAATTCACACGCTGGACTCATCAGTATCATTTTGAATGCAGCCAACATCAATTATGTATGTTTCATTATATTTTTCATCCTCTTCCAAGGTGCAGAATTGCTTATACAGTATATTATTTTGTCTTTGGGGGAGGCTCTGGTAATGTATATGCTAGGCTGCATTCTGTATGCAGAAGTACTCTGAAGCTGCCTCATCTCCAAGCTGAACAAGGCCCGTTTCCTCTGTCTCTCCTCACAGTGCTGCAACTCCCCCTGGACCTGCAGAGTGATGTCCACTGAACTAATCCGAAGTCTTTGGAGGTGTTCTTTGCATTTGGGAACTCAAAACTGGACACATGGTTCTCCATGTGTCTGAGCAGAAAGAGACAT
This sequence comes from Zapornia atra, assembly GCA_013400835.1. Lineage (NCBI taxonomy): Eukaryota > Metazoa > Chordata > Aves > Gruiformes > Rallidae > Zapornia > Zapornia atra. The sequence continues at coordinate 393,417 of VZTU01025197.1, read as the reverse complement.
CGCTTTCCCTGACCTACTGGCTCTGCTCGTGGTGGTACAAGCCAGGATGCTCTTGACCTCCTTTGCTGCCAGGATGCATTGCTGGCTTGTGGCCAACGTCCTGTTCATCAAGACCCCACATCCTTTCCTGCAGAGCTGCTCCCCAGCCCACCAGTCCCCAGCCAGTGCCATTGCAGAGGGCTTTCTTCCCAGGTGTTGAGAAGTTGCGTTTCTTCGCATTTGTCCTTGCTGGATTTCATAGCTCCCTGTCAGGCCATTCCTCCCAGTCTAGTTCCCTTTGAACTACAGCATACCAACTGCCCCACCTGCTTTGATGAGCACAGACTCCATTTCCTTCCCCAGATCACCGAGAAAGACAGCAAGCAAACTGTTCCCTGCAGTACTGTTACTGGCTTCCAGTAGAGTGCAACCCACTGCCCTTTACCCTCTGAGCCTCAGGTTCTAACCATTTTTTCCCCATCGAGCACCCACCCTCTGCAGTGTATTATCCCAGCTTGTCTGCTGGGTGCGGACAGGTGAGCTGTGCTGGAACAGCAAGCTTTCTTTCTGCACTGGTGCAGCAACGAGCAATTCCTTTGTCTGACCAGGCGTACTCCATCCAAGCAATGAATTGGGCAAGGAAACTCTGGGACGGGGTATTAATCCCTTCCAACCATACCCACGTGCTTCGAGAGTCTCCCTTTGGGAGCACTGAGTGGTCGCCTTCGCTTACAAGGAGCCGTTTGACCCCCTCGAACGTAGGACACCCGGAGGCGTTGCCCACCGAGCAGCTCCCGCAGCCCGTGCGCCAGCCAGGCGGCCGGCTCTTGGCCGGGGAGCCGCTCCGAGCGCTTGAGAGCCGCTTGTAAGGGCGAGCGGCGGCAGCAGAGCCGGGGCCTGCACGGCGGCCAGGCCCGCCCAGCCGGGCTCCGCCAGACCGCGCTCGGTGTGGCTTTGCGTGGGGGAGCTAGGCACTATCTCCCCAGAGCCGTCCTGCAAGGCCAGGGCAGCCGGGCACCGCTCAACCGGTGCCCGCGGGGAGCCTCTCGGCCTCCGCTCCGGGGAGAAGGGCCAGGGACGACTCCCTCCGGCCCGCCCCTGGCGGCCACGCCGCTCTTATTCTGACGCCGAGCACCACGGGTGAATCTCGGCCCGATCCTGCTCCGCCGACTCAGGCCGGAG
>VZTU01025197.1:337915-391398 GCA_013400835.1 Zapornia atra | reverse complement strand
CGGGGGAGAAGGCCGCCCTGGGGGAAAGGGTTGGGGGGGGGCAGCAGCGGGGGTTGCTCCGTTCAGTGCCGGCCTGAGAGAGGCGCGGAAATCGGGGCTGGCTTTTGCAGCGAAGCCCGGGGGTTAAACCTGCCCCGTCTCGAATCTGGTACTAGCGCCCCGAGGCAGTCGGTCGGGGGGTGCCCCTGTCGAGCAGCTGGCGGGACGGCAGCCCCGGGCTGCAGCTCCCTGAGGGCTCCCCGGCTGATGCTGAAGCTGGTGCAGGAGCAGGGGGGTTGCTCTAGCTGAGTTCGCACGCATGTTTGGCCGTGTGGAAACCAGCGCTGCAGAATTGCCATTAAAGTCTTCGGGGCACACGGCCTCCGGTTAACCCCCTCTGGAGAGGGCTGAGCGTTGCGCACCAGGTCGCCTCTCATGAGCACTCACCGAAGTTTGGAAGTCGCCTTTGTAGGCATCTAACGCAAAGTTATGAATGGTTCCTTGGAATTGTACAAGCAGTAAATCGTGTTATTTCTGCTGCTGTTAACTTTGTAACTCAGCACTGCCGCTGAATCACAATAGCTTAATCCCGAGGAATAGGCTTCTGTCCCTGATGGTTGTTCCATCAGGTTTGTGTATCATCTGAGCATGTAACCTTATGGACATAGGGTGCACAGTAGTTATGTTTCCATTCCCTGAATACGTACAGAATGGGTTTCTTTTTTAAAATTTATTTTGTGTCTCCTCTAAAGCTTGTAAAAGTTTCTTTACTATGTTCCTATGATGGAGTTTTCATGCTAGTCATCATATGGGGTACGATACCCCATGGTGTGAGCTGTGATCCCTGACCATGCCATGAAAAACCCTGTTATGAAAAATACAGTGCTTTTCCACTGGAGCTAATTCCATTATGGTCTGTGACATTGCCTAGTTTGGTAAAAATGCAGCTTTTCTCACGTAAAGTGCAACAACTTCAGGAGTGCTTTTGTTGGTGCAGTCTACTCACATAACAGGGAAATATTTTGGGGATAGATGTGGCTCTATGCAAAAAGTGAACTATTTGCAGGGAGATGGCATGGATGGATAGTACTGCTAAATCTTGCATGTATATAACTCTACTTAAAAATAATCGTGTTCTCTAAATCTGCACAGAAGTTGACTGGATCTCATTTTAAATTGACCTGCCTCCTCCAGAAGACAGGTGAACTAAGTATATGTGCATTTGGATATCAAGATGAGAGTGAAAATCTCAAGAGGTTTTTTTTTCTTGGCTTTAAAATGTTGTGCACGGCTATCTAAATACTTGAGATGCTTCAGATACATCTGAGTGCTCTGTTTTTCTTTGAGTTTTAACTTTATCTTAACATCTTTTGTGTAGTTATTTTTTTAAACTTAAAATTCCTTTAGGGATGAGCAGTTGCATTTTAGGGCACTTCCTCCCTCCCCCTTCTGGGTGAATGGCAAAAAAGATCCTTCTTTGGTTGCAAGTACCACAGAAAATACTAAGTTTTAAATGCGTTATTGTTTAAGTTTAGAGTAGTTTCACTTCAATAACTTTGTTAATATCGTGTGAATTAGGACCCAGTACTGGAAGGAGATCTTTGAGTTGCTGGATTCTTCAATGCAAACTCCTTTATCGTGTCTTAATGTGCCTTTCTAGAAGTGCTTTTGGTTTTATTACAGGATTTTACAATGATGGTGTGATTCCTAATGTCTTTTCACATAAGTGGTGTTAGCTTCAGTTTAGGATTGTTACTTCAAGATACTGTATTCTTACAGAAGAGACTTTTTAGACCCTTTCCACCCCACGTAAGTGTATTTATGCATCATGGAGATCATAATTTATGGGTGTCAGAAGTTTTGAGTCCAACAAATTACCGAGGAGGATGGAATGTCCTTTCATAAGTCCATTTCAGGAAGGGAAATTGGGGTTGTGTCACTAGGTGATGATCATGGAGTACATCATAGCCCCCAAATGCTGTTTGCCTTATTCACTTCAGTCTCATAACGCTTCCTCTGAGTTCAAATCTCTTGTGGGACATAGATGACATTAGGGCAATTTTGTAGTTAAATTGTGTTATGTCCACAGAAATCTTGAGGGAGTTCATGCACCTCAAGCTCTCATGTCATGAAGGTTTTTGCCATTAAAGGCTTCCTACTGAAGATGTCAGGCAGCCCTCAGCCTGAACATAACCCTTGTTACAATGAATGCCACAGTTGATGAAGTTGCTACAGTGAGATGTTGAAAGAAGGCAAGCTTCCAAGTTAACAACTTCCTAATTCATTCATATGATCATCTGTAAACCAAGATGTTCAGATGGACCTGGTATCAAAGCAGTAGGGTCTCTGTCAAAACAGGGTTTGGCTTTTTGTGGGTTGTGTACGTTAATAACTATGGCAAAATAAATTAACTGTACTTTTTAAGGTGCATTCTGTGTCAGTCCAAAGCAAACTACAAAAAAAAGAAAAAAAGAAAAAGATAAACCCAAAGCCACTTTGAGGCCAGAGGGGCTAGGTTGCTGAAATCTGTTCTGATTTTCCAGTTGGCCTAAATGTCTTGCATCCACTCTGGTTTCAGCATTACATCAGCAATACAACCGGCTAGTGAGTTCAGACAGCTGGGTAGCACGCAATGACCTCGTATGTATGAGAGCGTTGGAAAAATGGCTGGGTTAGTCCTTGGAGGAATACCTACTATTCCTCTTCTATTGCTCTTTTAATGATGGCAGGTACATCTAAGAAAGAGGAGCAGATGGAAGGGATTAGAAATCAACTGTGTTCTATTAGAAAGGTTGGTTTGGGTTTTCTAATCTTCTTTGAAACGTGGAAGCTGTCTGTGGCAAGGTTCTAGAGAGATGACTGTTGAATTTGATGTGGCAATTCACGTGTCTCCTTGAGGGACTCATAAGCCAAAATGGTATAACATGCATTTTCCTAGTCTAATTCATTATATTTAAAGTTAAGTGATGTATTTTAGTTTAATTGTCATTATCCTTTTGTAGTGATTGCTGCTGTTAATAGTTGTGAACCACCTTGTGCTGTGTTAGCCAGTTGCCAGATGTCTCAGGTTTTGGTAGATGCTGCATGGGGTGATTCTGTAACTTTGATACAGTAGGTTTATTCTTAAGACTTTTACTAAGTGGTAGTATTTCATTTGGTGCTACAAATAGTGAAAGCAAGCATAAAATCTAAACAGGATGCCTTTTTCTTTATGTATATTCCTAACTTTGCAGATGGAAAGAAAGAACTCTTGATATAAAGGTTTCATTGTAAATTCCTAAACCACTGATTCTTACTCCAAAATACTGGAATAGGCTGGCTAGTTGAGTAATTCTTGAGTTGCTGGCTATTTTAGGCTGGTTTTCCTTGCCTCTTGTTTCACCAAGAGCTATGCTTGGTAATTTCTTCGACCTTAAGGGGAAGTTAGCACTTAGCATTATGTTGTGGTATTTCTGCCTAGAGGCTTCATTAACGCCACAGGGTTTGGTTGTGTTGAGCAATATGCAGTGCTTCCTCTCCATCTGATGATCATGGCCTGCTCTGTACTGAGGTGTCTGCTGCCTTCTGAAGATGTCTACCTAGCTTAAAAAAAAGCAGGGGGCGGGGGGGTGTGTGTGTCATTTTAATTTATGGGATTTGGGGCCAGAGGATTATCAAGTTTTCTAATACCATTAACCTGTGCATTAGTTTGAAACAAATATGCGATTGCTCCATAAGGTAAAAAGTGCCCAGAAATGAAAAGTGTTTGTGTGGCTTGGTTGTTGGACAGCTTATTTTAATCTTTGAGCTATATCTAGTTAAAATATTGTATTTAAAGTTTAGCAAATATATGCTATACCTTCTGGAGCCCTTATACTTTGTCAGCTCTATAAATTAACTCTGACACACTGAATCTTTTTCACCAGCTAACATAGCTGTTAGTTAAGTTAAATAAAGGAGAAAAGCCCACATGCTCTCCCCATGCATACAGCTGGACATCTCTTAAATTTTTCAACAAAAATGAAATTTTGATTGCTTTTTAAAGCTTCATGAATACACTAATTGGTGAATCATCTAATGTGCGGTTTAGTTTCAGGAAATATGAAATGGCTCACTAACTTCATGGTTATAAGATTATGCAGACCTTCTGAAAAATCTCAGTAAGAAAATGTGTGCAGTGGTGGTGGTTGATATTTTTGGCTGTGAGAGGTTGGCTAAAACTCAATGTAGTTATGCATAGTCTGCACTAGTTTATGTGGTAGAAATTCCTTTGAAGAATTATCTGGAAGGAAGAAAGAATAATTTTACAGGTTTTTCTGTTCTCGGGACTCTATCCAGGTTTTGTTAAAGAAGTTTTTGCAGTCAGGAACCTCTTCTGGATCCTGTAACTGGTCCTGAATTCCTGGATAATATGGTAGTCGCTTTTCACCCAGCGCTTTTACACAGCCGTGGTTGTTGAATTCTTCAGCCTTAATGTTGGACAGCTGCAAAACATTTAAAGCCTTTCTTTGAAAGATTGTGATAAGGAGGAGGGGGAGATGCAGGTTGCCCAGCCAAGTTAAAGCTTCTTGAGGACTATGAAGTATTTTCTTTATGTAGCCATGTATGGTGCGTGCCTGGCTAGCTGGATACTACTTGATTATGTACTGTGTTATCAGCTGAAGTATTTACATCAGTAGTCCTTTCTTGTGAAAGTTTGGGTCTCTACAGTAGCTGAAGAATCAAAGAGGGTGGGAATCTTCTTTTTTTTTTTTTTCTGCAGCAGAATAAGAAAAGCTGGAGTGCATAAGGCCTCTTTGTAAACCCCAGCTTTTTATAATAAATACTCTTGTTGTAGTTGAATATGCACAGAGCATTCTTAGAGTATTGCTGTATTGCAATACATACCGCAGTACTTGGGTGAGCACCAGTGTCTTACAAGCAGAAGCTCCTACAGTGTTTGGAAGTGCTTCAGTGATTGCTGACTGGAGTGTGTATACAGAGGTGAAATTTGAAATATTGTTTAAAAATTTACATACAGTAGGAGCAATCAAAAATAGTTTTTCTGCAGTACTAAATCTGATAACTTTTATTTTTTGGTTCCTCCTCAGCAGAATGAATTCTGATAGTAATATAACAGCCAGCCTGACTCCCAGAACCTATTGCTCAAGGCTCAAATGTCAATCATAGGATTAAGAATTGTAATTCTGGAGTAAAAAGGTCTTGCACTTAGCACCTTTTACATATTTCCATTTGACTAGTAGAGACTCAAGGACTGCAGTTGAATGAGTTAGGCCTGATCAAGACTGTGATAAAACCTAATCGAGATAATCTCTTAGAATATTTGGCCTTTAACAATAAAAACTTGGGGTGTAGTGATTGCTTATGCCAGTTTGGTTTAATGTTCTTCATGGAACTTGGCTGGCTAAGGATGAATGTGTTCAATAGGGCAGACCTGCTACCACCCTTTCTTGAAAAGAGCTTGAACACTAGACTTTGATCTCCAAGATGTCTCTAACTTCTGGTACCTTGAATTCTGTCTGCTTAGCAGCATCTGTGTTTATATCCAATTATATTCTCTGCCTGTGCACCCTAGGTTTCTGGGGAGTGATTTACTGGCTGAAAAAGTACCATTTACCAAACTTTGGTTTTTGGAGAGCTTCTGCACTTGGCCTCTGTGAAGAAGGAAGTATTTTAATCATTCCACTAAGTGCAATAAGAGGTCTCTTATTCTTTTGAAGTAGCATATGGATAAAGTGAACTAAGTTTAGACTGCAAATTATCTTTAATCTTCAGCTGACTGGGACCTTTGTGTGATAGATTTGGTTAAACACTTCTGCTGCTTAGTTGATGCTTTGTTTTCTTAGATCTTTAATTTTCACATTTCTGTTGGAATGGTGAATTGCATACTTTTTTTTAAACATATGTTATACCTCACTTGGATAGAAAGTGGAATTCAATTAAATATACAAATAGCATTTTAAAATTGGTTGGTAGTTTATTACTTTGTATGTACTGGATGAGTAGTTAAACCAGCAATTTTATCAAAACATGTTTTTATTTAAAATTTGCTCAGTAAGTTAAACTTAGTATTCACTTGTGTCTTGCAGTATTTCAGACTTGGTAGATCCCATTTCTTGTTCATTGGTCTTAGTCCTGGCTTGGAAGAGGAAGATAACGATGTATTTTAAGCTGCCAAGTAGATCCGGTGGTAAAATTATTAATACTTAAGATTGAGAGATCTGGCTAAGAGGTTATCCTTACTAAAAGAATATTCCTTTCAACTCAAACCTAGCAGTCTGTGATTGTTTCCAACTCCCTGCTTCACAGCTAGGATAATGCTGGGTGTGCTGCTCTTACAGGCCTCACCAAGAGCCCTCTTTCCATATTGTCACGTTATTTAGAATTGTGGCTGTTTGGCAAGTGACTCAAGGAGACCATCCCTCCCAGCAATGGGTACCTGGCTTTGTTGACATTGAAATGATTGGTTTTCCTTGCCTCTTTCCTTTTTCTGAAATGGTATATAAGTTGGGTTTCTGTGATCACTTGGCAGAGAAACAGGAGAGATGCTGTCAATGTTCTCTCACTGTGATCATAGTTAATAAAGCTTCTGCCTGACCTCCCCTAAATTGTAGCTGTGTTATTGTGCACTTAGAGTCCCCAGATCATCTGACACAATTTCTCAATTTTTATTGGACCAATTTGTTTAATCCAGGATGTTCTGCTTTCTTCCCTATTCTGGTTTAGGTGGTAATGGTTTGTTGAGGGAGACAAACTCCAAGCTCCAGCATTGGCCTAAGAGTGGGCTGGGGTGTGCGATGGGGCAAAGGCGTGCTGAGGTGTGATGGTATTGTGTTGCCCCTTCAGACCCCAGTGACTTGTTCTCTCTCGAGTCTGCATTATCTAGCCATATGCTTAATGTAAAAGAAATCTCTTGAATCCAGCAAGCAATGAATGAATGAATCCTGCAACTAAGATCTCACTGGATATTTCTTCAAGCTTTCACTAGTGGCCGAACTCATTTGGATATGTGACATTCTTTCAAACTTTGGGAACAAACATGATCTGCTTTGATTTTTGCTTTATTTTTATTTGTATGTTTGCTTATGGATAGGAAGTCAAGGCCTTAATGGAGATTGTCACAGTGCTGGGCTGGGTAAATCTGGATATAAATTGGATTTAAAGTTTCAGTACCAGACCAGCTTTATCTTTAGAAATTTATGTGGCTTATCTACTGCAGAAGTTTTTCATAATTATAATTCATAAGATCTGAATGCCTTATGTATGGAAACAAGAAATTTGACAGCAGGTTCTCTGTCTCTTACAGATATAAGACAAAATGTGTAATAATTTAGATTAAGATGATGTGATTAAAATTTCTGTTAGTATAATCTTGGGGAATGCAGAGGTACTACCCCTTGGTTTAAGGCCCTGAACTGCAAAGTACTGACTTTGAGAGAGGATATCAGGGATGTGCTTGTTAATAAATAGTTCATCTGTTCTTATATTCTTTGCTGAGCAGAACGTCTTGGCCAGACAGGTTTTTTACTACGTGTACCCCCTGATGGTCTGGGCTATTCTTATATTGCACCCTTTTTCTGTACTTCAGGAGTGCATCACCTGCCTGTTAGTATTTGCTGACGTTATTAGGTTATAGCCTGGTTTGGAACTTCACAGAGTACTGTCCTATCTTGGATTGTGACATTGGGATTGTTGGTTTCTTTTGACAACTTAGTTAAGAGAATGTTTGGACGGGACTTTTGGAGAAAATCTATGTTTATTCTAGAAGTTTAACATATTTTGCACTACTTCTGGAAACACTAATTTTTTTTAAAAATTACTATTAGTTTCCTCACTTTGAGGATGAAAATGCTTTTTTGTTCTTTGTAATAAAGGTAACTTAGCAATTGGTCCTTCAATATGACAATTCCAAAATAACTTACGGTTTTCTATGGTACTTTCACATCTCAATTAAAATGGTTGCAAGTTTAGTAATCCACACAGGAGTTTATTATAGAGGTAATTTTATTGCCTATTGAATTATAGTAAAATGTGTTTGAATAAGTAGAAAGACTCTTTCAGGTTGACCTGCTGATCTATTGTTTCCCTTCACTGGAACTGAAAAGAGAAAATCTGGGAATCTGTCAGAAGTTTTCGTTTTTAGAATGCTGAAACAGTTGTGCAGTAAAAAGTGAGAAAACTGCCTTGCCACAAGAGTCTGGGTTGACCAGTGTCAGTTCTCGTGTGCAGATGACACGGTTTTGTTCTCTCAAATTCCTTAGGGCCTGAAGCATCTGTTAGAGGATTTAGCATTTTTGTCGGTAGAACTGTTAGTCCTTCTATGCACATGACATGGTTTTGTTCTCTCAAACTCCTTTGGGAAGGAAGCATCTGTTAAAGGATTTTCCTCCTTGTCAGAAGGAATGTGGCTAAAATTCAAAACTGTCAAGTAACTGCACTCATCTATAGCTCAGGGTTGCTTATGTGGGTGACTGACCACTGCATTAAACGAGTTTTCTAGTTTGGTGTTTGTCTACCAGCTGTGTACAGAATAAACAAGGAGGTCAGGGGCTGTAAAGTCCAGACCAGAAGAGTAATTTGTGTCTGAAATAGTAGTAGTCAACTTGTATTTTAGATTAAAGTTTGGACTCAGATTCAATATGGCATGTGGTTTTGGAAAAACATTTTGTTCTGCTGAGGACCATCGAGATGTATATAATTCAGGCAAAGCTGACTTTTGGTTGATTAAACTTCTGCTTGTTTCCAGGACAAGATCTGAAAGCCAGCTTCTATGGGCTAACTCTTAAGTGGTCTGAAAGTCTGAAATCTCCCTGCTTTGTGTGTCGTTTGGTTTGTCCTTTCCACATGTGTGGTGATCACTGTTGCATTTCTTGGGGGGAGTGCTGTTTTTGCAACTAGGTTTGATCAGGATTTTAAGAATGAGGAAAAAAAAAACCCAACATCATGATAGCATAGCATATCATCAGTTGTGTTTTTAGGCTATCTATATTTAACTGAAAAAAATCTTTTGGAAATCCTTCTTGGTAGTAAGCTCCAGGGGAACCTTACAGCCCTGTTTCATCAATACAGTTGGTTTATTTGGGTAGAAAATATTCTTCCTGAGCATCATAGATGGCAATAGATAAGCTGAGATTTGCAGTTAAGGACCGCTTACAAAATAGCTATAAGATATAAATTACTTTGGTCTTAGTCCTGTTTGTTCTTGCTTACAGGCTCAAAAATGATCATGTTATCAAATATCTTCTGTTTCAGTTATAAAAATAATACATTCATTGTTTTGGCTGTGTAGCAGTAGAAAGAATGCAAAATTATACATAGCCCATGATTTCTATAATATTTTTTAAACTTTAGTCAAATATGAGAGATGAATCAATTTTGCACCATAAGCCAATCATCTCAAAGCTAGTAAAGCTAACATGGCATACTAATAGTATATCGGTGCACGGTGGAGGAATATCTCATCCTTTTGCTTGCTTTAAAGCCTCTAATAATTGAAAAGAATCTCAGTTTGTCAGTTTCATCAACAGAGACATGTATAATTTCATGCAAGTTTCTTAATAGGACAGCTGCAATGGCATTTTCTGTTTTCTTGAGAAGTACAGAGGCACTAGGATTTATTTTATTCCCTCATCATCTGAGAGAGCAGTGAATAAAGCAAACCTGAAAATTGTGAAGAAAATAGAATGTTATGTAAGGAGATAAAATGCCATACAGTTGTGGCTTGTTCATTGCTATAAAATGTGGTAAAATTATGTTCCTTTTTAAATATTAGTGCTTTGTTTTACAGGTTTGATACAGTGAAAATAGGCAAAGAAATGTCATTTTTGAGAGGCTAGTCTTGTTCACAGTCCGTTCTCTTTCCCTTCCCCCCCCCCCCCAGTAAATGCATTGTTTGTACTTAATTTTCTGAGTTCTCACAAATGTTGGGCTTGGTTTCTTCTGTTACTCACAGACTTGCTTTTCTTTGTACCATTAAGTTATAGCTCTAATGCCAAAAAATCTACTTTGCAATTTAATTTTGGCTGACTTAAAGAAGGTCAGTAATTATAGTTACTGTTTCCAGCAAGTTGAGTTTTTCCAGCAGTCTTTCTATGAAGAATGTGACTGTGGATTAATTGAACATAAAACTGAGTCAAAAACTTTTTTCTGTCAAAGGCAAACATGGGAGTAGGTGCTAGTGAGGTTTTCAGAACTCAATAACCTAAGTAATCTGTAGGTCTACTGTTAGCTGTTGCTCAAGGAAGTATAAAACTGATTTAATTCTGTGAGAAAACAATTGGGGTACAGATTGCTTGTAAAATAGATAGGAATTTTGTAGAAGTTCTTAAATTTTCACTCTTATAAACAAGGTGATGTGGAGGCACTTTTAAAGCCTACTGCCTCAGAGCTTCTGCCACCAGAGAGGTTGTCATCTCAAAAGCCTGCTACCTTCTCTTTTCTTGAGTTACTCTGAATTCAGAGAAGACAGTAAGTTAACAGTTCTTGATTGAAGAATATGCTGACGTTATGGATGACATTCCTAAGAGAACTTCTTCTGCCTTGCTGGTTTAGGCACATTCCTTTACTGCTCTGGAGGGGATGAGGCGGCAGCAGTGGTGCTTTGCGGTAGCAGAACAGTCATTGAACGGTGTGTGATGGTGTTCAGCTGATGTCTCTCCACTGAAGGACATTTTAGTTCTGCAGTTTCATTAGTCAGTGTAAGTTTTCCTAATGCTCAGTATGCAGTTTTCTTTTATAAAAACACGATAGCACTGGTACAAGGAATGGTCTGGAGGGAAACAATTTTGCAAATGTAGCTGAGTTTATTATTAGCATGGAAAAGTAGTCTGCATCTTAGCTGCCATTACTGTGCTGTCAGAAACCCTCATGGTTTGCATACAGCAGAAGTTATGGTGGTGTTATACCTACATTGGCAAAAATTCTGGTCTTTGGTTTGTGACAGTGATGGAAGCCCAGTGAGGAGAACGTCAGCGTACAAAGCTGCCTCTGGTGTGAAAGTGATAGGTAGGCCCACCGATACAATACCACTTGCAAATCCCTTAAGCAAAGGTGAATCCAGTGCTTCTCATCTTTGTTTCCTACTAATGTGGTTTTGAATTTTATAACTTTTTTTTTTTTTTTACTAATTTTGGTGTTGAACCATGTATTTAGCTCTAATAGGAAGTGATTGTACTTCAGTATTTGAGGTAGCACAGGTAGTTAAATGCTTCTATGCAGGAGCTAAGTCTGGGGCTCAAAGAAATGCATGTAGAAAATTACTGCTGTGGTGGTTTCACTCTGGCTGGACTCCAGACACTCACCAAAGTCACTCTCACTCCCCTTTTCAGCTGGATGGTGGAGTCGAGATAAGGACAGGGAGAGAGCATTCTGCAATCAGTGTCTTGGGCAAAACAGACTCAACATGGAATTTTTAAAAAAATCTAATTTATTATACACACTCTGAAACCAGTCAGATAATGAGAAGTAAAACCAGATCTGAAAACACCTCCCTGCACCTCTCCCTTCACAGAGTCAACTTTATTCTTGATTTCTCTCCCTTCCCTCCTCTATCCGTTGTCATAGGGGGGAGATGGGAATGGGGGTTTTGTTCAGTTCCTCACGAGTTGTTTTTCTTAGCTGGGGGGGCATTCCTCATACCGTACCCCTGCTCCAGTGTGGGGTCCCACCCACAGGAGACAGTCCTACAGAAACTTCTCCAATGAGAGTCCTTTCCATCAGCTCCTCACCAACTGTCCCAGAGTGGATCCCTTCCACAGGGTGCCGGCCTTGATGCCCATACTGCTCCAGCCTGGTCCCCCATGGAGTCACAAGTCACCCCAGCAAACCTGCTCTGGTGTGGGCCTGCCTCTCCGTGGGCTGTAGGTCCTGCCAGGAGCTTGCTCCACTGTGGGCTTCCCATGGGGTCACAGCATCTTTCAGGTGTCTCAACCTGCTCCAGCATGGGGTTTTTCCATGGGCTGCAGGTGGGATCTCTGCTCCCTCTCACCTTCTGTGGGCTGCAGGGGAATCTCTGGCACGTAGACTGCCTCCTCCCCCTTGTTCTTCCCTGACCTTGGTGTCTGCAGTTTCTTACATCTCACTCTGGTTGCAAAAAGTGGCTACTTGCATTTTTTTTTTCTCTTAAATGTGATTCCCAGAGGCGCTGTGACGGTTGCTCAGCCTTGGTCAGCGGCGGGTCTGTCCTTGTGTAAGCTGGTGATTGCTCTGTCAGGCCTTGGGGAAGCTTCTAGCTGCTGCTTGCAGAAGCCACCCCTGCAACCCCACCAGGACCCCACCATGCAAATGCACAATTACTGAAAAGACTTTGTAAGCATACTCATCCTATACGTAGAGGAATAAACTCTGTGTACTTCAGTTGTCATATGGGGAGTGCACAGAAAGAAGATAGACTTGACTGTCCTTGGTGAGGAGCAGCAGCAAAGGAGGAGTCTATCATAAAATGAGGAAGGAGAAGGAGGTGAAATCAAGTTGGGGAGGGGAGCTGGTACTAACAATAGGAATGTCCTGTGATGAGCAGCTAAGGACTTTGGGATTTTCTTGTTTGGAGAGAAGGAAGCTGAAGGGTGACTTCATTGCTCTCCACAACTTACAGAGGAGGGAAAGTAGAGGAGGTGGTCCTGATGTCTTCTGTCTGGTATACAGTGATAGGACATGTGGGAATGGTTCAAAACTGCTCTGGGGAGGTTCCAACTAGACATGAAGAAGCATTTCTTCACCAAGAAGGTGGTCACTGGAACAGGCTCCCTAGAAACGTGATCAGTGCCCTGAGCCTGTCAGTGTTTGAGGCATTTTGACAATGCCCTTAATAACACACTGTAACTTTTGGTCAGCCCTCGGTTGGTCAGACAGTTAGACTGGATGGCCTGGAACAGGCTACCCAGGGAGGTGGTTGAGTCACCATCCCTGGATGTGTTTAAAAAAAAGGGTAGATCAGGTACTTAGGTTTAGCCTAGGACGGGAACCGTTGGACTTGATGATCTTGAAGGTCTTTTCCAACCTTGTGATTCTGTCTGGTCGTTGTAGGTCTATTCTATAAAACACACTAAACTTGCCTCACATCCCACTCCCCCAAACAACAAGCTACCAGTATTTAGAGAAAGGTATAACTTTGGACCAAGTGTAGCTCTATTCAAAGGTATTCCAGTTTTAGGCTGGTTGTATGTAGAGCTATTCTTGTGATATTTCACATAGCTTTAAATTGCCCGTAGTGGAAGGTGAGCAATGGTAACTGGGTGTAAATAGTGACCGTAACTGTTTCTGCTTTTGTTTATGTATGGTTTGAGGTTAAATAGAATGTCCAGGACTGCTTGGGAGTCAGCAGTACGAAGAAAAACCTCACGGTCATTGTGTTTTCTTACTGTTAAGGTGGGTTTTTTCCCCCTCTTCAGACTTTTTGAGGGGTCTTATCTGGTCCTTGTAGACTTCAGCTCCTGCTTACTCTGGGCCTAAAATTTCTCTATTTTCTGTAATAACATAAGAGAACCTGTCTTCTGTATGTGTCCATGTTGCTTCAATTTCTTGTTTGCTGCCCCCCACTCAGTACTATTAGGGTGGAGCGCACCATTGTGCAAGATCAAGGCTGTGAAGTCTTCCAATGGAGTGTAATATCTGAGGCTAGCAGAGGTCGCTTTGATTTGGCTTTCATATGGTATTTTCTGGAGAAAACAAGAGGACATAGGAGTACTAATGCTAGCTGATCTCAGTCAGTAAACAAATAGTTGGATTTTTTAGAGAAGATGATAGTTTTATGTTTTATTTGTGCTTGCTGGATCATCCTGCTTTGCATGTCACTGAACCTGACACTGGCCATTACACAAGTAACTCTGAGAGCATCTAGTTGTCCACTCATCAGTTTGCAAACTCTTCATAGATAGTTTGAATAGTTGTGACTGTCATCAACAAAGTGTCCGATTTTGTTGCACAACTGTAAACTTGTGTAGTAAAGTGCATTGCTGCATAAGTGAGGATGGGAGTTCAGGCATGAGTCATTGTTCCCACTGGTATTCCTCCTTGATCTCCTACTTCAATAGATAATAGGAGGTGTTAGAAAATTTTAAGAGATGCTGTATTCAGTTGTTTATAACTTTACTGAACTACAGTCTTTTGCACTGAAATACTTTATGCCTTTTCTTTGCCTTGAGTTTAATTTTTGTTTAAAGCTTTCAGCTAAAGTTCTTCATCTATTTTCAGAAACAAAACTAGAATAAGTGTCTGTGCTGGGTTTTTCTGTGGCAGTCTTTTCTTCGACATATTGTACTGTACATCTGAACTGGAACATCTACTTGAAATTTGTCAGTGGGTGACCTCTGGCTGAGCTGTAGTGTTTTAATTTTGTATGAAGATCTGCCAAACTTTAGCCAATTCTTGTTTTGAAAATTTGTGATCTGGAGATGGTAACATTCTCTGGGGGCTGTCTGCACTCTCTGTTCAGCAGGATTTTTCTTTCAAGTGTATCTCTGGCCCGCAGTAATTGTGCAGTTCCTAGGAAACAGAATTATCCCAAGTCAATTCAGGGCTTGAGGGGGCTTTTATGGCACAAAGCCAGGTGGGAAATGACTGTGGGACAGACCTGGCACACATCAGCCCCAGAATCATGCGCTCGTCCCTTCTCCTTTCCTGTCCCATTAGCTCCCCAGTATCTCTAGACTCCTACCAACTCTTGACTGTGACTTTGGTGTTAAGTCTTTTCTTTAGAGAGGGTGAGGTATCCATACTGGACTGAAGCTTGGCTTCTGTGTGTGAATAGATATGTTACTTCTGAGCATAACAAGGATGCCACTCATTGTACTAATGAATAGCTGTGGGTTGCAGGGAGTGTAGTCAGTCACTCCATACAAGAACACATTGGTCTGTACTGATTGCTATGACAGTCATCCACAAAGCTCATTTTGTAGAGACCTTAACAGATAAAATCTGGAAAGACTACTGAGGCAATGAACCTAAAGTGTTTTCCGCCTTTCAGGCGTTCCAAACAAGAGCAAGTTTAGCTGTACTTCTGTAAGGGTAGCAGAAGATGTTCCACATAAAGTCCACACTTCCTGAATATATAAAAGGAGGAGGTGAATTATTTTATTTCATGTTTTTTGTTTGTTGGGGTTTTAAGACAGCTGGAAAATAACATTGAAGAACTATTTTTTTAGGTAGCTGCCCAGCCTATAAAATTCAGACCAAACCAGAAAACTACAGAAAGCAAATGAACGTGGTCTGATAACGGGGAGCATTAGGTAATGTAATAAATAACTCTTGTAGGAAAAATAAAAAAGGAAAATATATTTTCAAAGGCACGTACCTCTTGTTGGGAAGAAGACTTGAAGCCCACCAAGTAGACTGAATTTCTCTGGTGCTTTCGAGGTGGCTAACTCAGGCTTTAAGAAAGATGGCCTTTCCTGTTGCCACTGTACAGCCTGAAGTACAGGCTTTTTAAAAATGCATTTTCCCCTGTAGCAAAATCCATGCCAGTTTCTGAGGTAGTTGAAGTTGTGTGAGAGAACCTTCACTGAGCTACATCACTGTCTTCCCTCCGGACCAGCAGCGTAGCCCTCTGCAGCAGTGCGAACTTCATAGGTAGGTAGTACCCAGTTGATCAGAAGTTTCTTTTCCATGTTCCTTCAGTGTAGGAGAGAACAGACAGACTTGGTGAAAAGGTGTTCCAGTCTGGCTGCTTATTAGAACTCTTATGAAGGTAAATCTTCAATTTTTTTTCAAATCGTAACAGATTTTAAGTTACCTACAGGTTAGTCCTGTATGCCCGTGTGCCACCAATGCCAGTGCGATCAGAAACTTGGTGTTATGTATGCTCAGACTCTAGACAGTGTTCTCTGGTTTTCCCCTCCCTGGTGAGCAGACTCCTGTCCATCTACAGTAGAAGAGTTTGAGATCTGTGTGAAGTTGCACTACTGGTTCTTCAGACCCTTCAGCTGTATCTCGTGTTTGGGGAGGTGCTCAAGCCATGCCTAATCATGGGGGTCTCATGTCTTACTCTTCATCCACAAATGAGAATTTGGAGTTCTCATTCTTATGATCGCTATGCATGTTTTTTATCAGGAATTCCTGGCCACTATGACAGTAGCTTGATGTGGAAACTGCCACATGTCTTCTAATGATGAATTGAGGAAACTTACGTTTCTGCATCAAGAATCAAATTCTCTTTCATCGTGGAGGATACTTAAGGTTCATAACTTCCTGAAATAATTTATTGAACAGATTGTCCCCATCCTCTTGAAAATGTGTCTGTAAATTGTCTGGTATTTTAAGTAACAGTTGAACCATCTTTTTGAAAAAATGAAGAGGACTAGTTCTTGTATTTTTATGTTAATAGCTTTTCCTGTTAACAGTGTTATGGCTCCTAACTCATCTGAAAGGTATTTTTCTAGATGAGTCTTAGTCTCAAGGTTTCATTTTATCTTTTTGCTTCATAATTATGACTTTTCATTTAATAAAACATGTTTCCTGATGTAAGGTGAATTTGGCTTAACAGTAAGGAGTGGGATTTCAGAGAAATGGCTGAACTGGTGTTGACAGCTCACTGGTGCTGGCAGAGATGGTTCTTCTCCTTTCCTCTCTTTGCATTAAGACCCTGGAACTTCTACCCTCTGCTCTTGTTTGTCTCTTTTTGGCTTTCCTTTCCTAGCTGAAGTGCTGTTTGTCTGCCTGGTGCTTCCATTAATTAGCTTAGAGTGAAAATAGAGGTCAGATGAATGTTGGAACTGATGCAGAAGGATGGGAGGGAAGCAGAAATATCCCCTTAATAGCAGCAAAGCAATGGTAGGTTAGTTATCATGGACTGTCAACCTTAGGGTGCCCTGGCTATGGCTAAATTCTGTTAATGAAAAACAACCTAGAAAGACCTGTACTTTTGTGTTCCTTCCATGCAGGGGATGGTAAATTATCTCAAGCTGATATGGTGAAATGGCATCAGTCACTTGCTTGGTCTCTATTGTGTTTTGGAGTTTGGTTTTTGGGGGTGGTGGTGTTGGGTTTGGGTTTTTGGGGGGTGTTGGGTGGGGTGTTTTTGGTTTTGTTTTAAATATCTGCTCTCTGACAATTTCACCATCCAGTAGTCATTGGCTGATTCAGGCTTGCTCAGTTTCATGTGGTGTTGCAAGCTCTTTCTGCACGGAATGCAATCTCCTAAACCATTCATACATCAGAATATCTGCTTTCATAGATCTGATTAAAGGCTGAAGAGGATTATTAGTTTTTAGTCTCGTGCAGCTGGCAGTGCTGCTGTAAAAAATCATTTTCTAGTCTCTTCCTTTGCAGCATCTCCTCCGAGTTCCTGCAGCCTATAACTTACACTTACCCGTGTTAGACTGGAGCCCGTGGATACTCAGCGGCTTTAAAATACTGAATGAGCTGTGTGGGGGTGTTAGTGGTATCACAGATTGAGTTACCCTTTTCAGATAAGGCATTTTCCAATTGATTTACAGGAATCCAGATTAGCTAACCAGTGGGTTATTGGTCTATGACCAAGTCTTGGTGCAGCAATTCTTAGTGAGAACGAGTCAGCTTTTGGATTAGATAGATGGCATCAAAAGGCAAAGCATTTATGTATTTTATTTCCAGAAGAAATTAGGAGCTAACCAAACACATGTGTTTTTTCTTAGAAAGCCCCCACAGGATGAGAATTTTCTTCCTTAAGGTGTGGAGGTGCTTCTTTCCTAGAACAAGCACTTCATTCAAATTACCACATCATTTTGGTGTAACTGAAGGTATGATGTAAGGCCAAGAAGATGTCGCTGCTTCTTGGAAAAAAGCATTGCTTCCTGTGCAAGAGGATCCAGCTCCATAAAGATAAGGTAGTAACACAGAAACCTCCTTAACACCTCCATTGCAATGGACTGAGGCAATAGGTGCTCTTAAGATGAAGACAGACCTGATTTTCTTAGCAATGATTGTGCAGTCTCTCAAATGCATCTCCTGTGCATGTAGTCATAGTCTTACATTTTTGACAATGTGAAGAGTTAGATTTTTTTTTTTTGCTTGAAGCTTTTCTGGTAGGTCCTAATACTATGTTTCATGGACATTCTTCTTTTGCATGGCACAAGGAAAGTGTTACTCTTTAAAACTCTAAAAGCACTGCAGTCTCCTTACTCATGCATGGGGACTGGGAGAGCCTCTAAATTTACTCACTAGCCTTTTTTAATGTAAAGGCACAGAATACAAAAGGAGAGCAGGTATTGCCAAGAGCTGGATCTTCTACTGTGCTGTCACTCTAAGAAACATTTTGGTTGTTGTTAGAGCAGTAACTCTAAAGGTAGGAGTTCATAATCTTATTATCCTGAGCTTTTTCTTTTTAAAGATTGCTAATGGATTTTTGTATTAGTGCTGTTTACATCACTATCAGTTAAAGGAATGGTACAATTGTTTATATAACACGTTCAATTAAGAACAAAGTGGCATACCATGGCTTTTCGGGTGATACCAGTGGTTTGATTATGGAGTGGTTGGTTCTGTTACAATCTCCTGTTTTCTCACACACCCTAATTCTGCACTGACACGTAGTGACTGAGATGTGTTTCATACAGAGACTGGGTACAAGTGCGGACTTTGCTTTTTAACATGTCTAAATTGCCAGTCAAGTTATGGAAATGTTCATGCTACTGTACATTGTTGAAATCCTTGACTAGCAAGCTAAAAGAAAAATGGCTAAAATGTGAAGCTTTGCACTCTGCTGAGTGCTTTAAAGCAGGGAAGTTTAGTTCTAAGTTACTTATACTTGCGCTATCTTACACAAAAAAAATCTGAAGATATATTGATGTTGTGCATCTATATGTTATATTATTTTTATGTGTATATAATCACACTTGCTTGTTCAGTAATATAAAACTGCTAAGCTAAAAAACTGGGAGTTTTCCCCCTTCTTTCCTAAGAAGGATCTTCCTACTTTGGGACTAAACCTGCAGGACTAATGCTTCTACCTGAGTTTTAATATTGCAGAAAAACAAAGGGTAGAATTTCAGAAAGCTTCAAATTCACTGAAGTCACGATTCCTAGTAGAGGTCAAAATATGTTCTAAGTGTCTTTTCACACTTCTGGAAGTCCCCCTTGAAGATCCTTGTGCAGCCTACTTTTAAGTGGTTTCCAGAACCTTGGGGGTGTGTGTTTACTCTGCGCCCCTCCCCCCATCCCCCTCTTCTTAAAGAAGGTGGCATTTGAAACCTAAATTTTCAGTTCTGCTGCAGTTTAATAGTAAATGTTGCTGTTGCAATTGGCTGTGCCGCAGCATGGCCCTGGGCATTGAGGTTTAGTGGGAGCTGGGTGACAGGAGTTGCAGGTACAGAACCATGAAGCAGAGTTTCTTTCAGCTGGAAAGTTGTAGAAAAATGTTTCTGATGGGTCTAACTGAGTATAGCCTAGGATGGAGTTGCCTGTGGATCAAAGTGAAAACGTGTAACCGGCTAAACCTAACTGGCAGCCTCCCAGCAGCTTCTCCTCCTTCTTTGCAGGGTTTATATTCTTCTACCTACCCTGCCCCAGCCTAGGGAACCAGGTGCTTGCTGCCAATTAGTCTTGTCAAGACAGCCCAGAGCTTCTCTTGACAAGCCTGACTGCTGACAGCAGCTGTGGGGTAGTCTTAGGCAGGCTTTTAACTCCTTTCTTGCCAAATACTTTGCAGGTTAAATCCCCCTGGTCTCATTCTGCAGTTGTTCACATGGGCTTCTATTTTGTGGAAATGTGTTTTATGCATAAACTGATCAAGGATTGCCAGTGCTGCTAGATGATAGAGTTAATCTGTCAAACTTCTGGAAGTGAAAGGGTCTAAATTGGGAGTTAAGTCATTATGAAGGTAACTTGTGGATGCTGTCAGGACTGTCCATCCCAGGCCACCTTCTGCTTCATGTAGGGTGTAGCAGTAGCTGGATATGACACCAAGCTGGTCCAGCAATTTTCTGCCAATAAATAGCTTGAAATTGCATTTCTTTTCAGTATTGCAGTGGCATAAGGGAGTTTGACAAACTTACAGGTCATCTATGAATATAGTTGTATAAGTTATAATTATAAGTTTCATATTTTAAAATTTTTCAAGTTATGTTGCTGCAAAAAAGGGGTTTTTTATTTGTGGAATTTTCCTGTTTTTTCCTGGCTTTTATGTGTGTGTGTGACCTTGCTACCATCAAGTGCTTTGCTCCAAAAAATACAGATGCTATCCCTAAAACCTCAGTGGGTTTTTTGCATCAGAAATGGCAAACTTATTAACCGAACAACTCAGTGCAGGAGAGTGTTTATTTTCAGTGAACGTACGTAGCAATATTTATTCTTCAGGTTAACAACTTGCTGTAGTTCAGTTCCTAAGAAGTTACAGCTTAGGCTGTCACTCTTCCCAGTTATGGTTCTAGCAACTTTTGAACTTCTGGGTCCATTTCACTCAAAGTTGAAAGAAAGGCAGGTTTTTTTAAATTGCTCTTGCAAACGGCATGAATGGCAAGGCTGCTTTTTCCTATATAGTCACCAGTGATAGATACATCACTAGGGAAAGACAAGTAGAACTTTATCAATTTTAAGAGTGGCAGCTAGCTAGTTCGTGTGGGAGAATATGGTTTTTAGATTGGTCAGACAGGGAGAACCTGGCTGTGCGAGAAGAGGTCTGTGTAAAGGAGGTGCTTGTAAGCTGTTCGGGGGCAAGGGTACTGTGGTGAGGGAGAGGCATTAGGCAGGCTGTTGAGGCTTTGAAAAATGTAGTGAGAAGGAATAAGACTTAAAACAGTGTAAATTGATCCCTGAACAGAAAAACTGTGTTTGCAAAACAGCCAATTTGCAATTGAATGAAATGTTCTGTTAAGAAGTATCTTCAGTTGGGTGCTTCTACTGAGCAAGTCAAGGATGTGGGATATGATTGACCCATCTTTTCAACTTTGCTTCCAATTTCCTTCACTTTTCCTGCGGGATAGCTATTAAGGCATGCTTTTTCTTAGTTCAGAACTCCCAAGAATTACATCCGAATAGCCATTAGATCATTCTATATATCAATTTGAGACCTATTTATATAGAAATTGATAGAGAATGAAGGATATGCTTTGTTAGCATTCTTAAAAGTAGAAAGAAATTCTGCCCTGCTGGGGAAGAGCTCTGTAACTTTTTCTGAGAGTACTTACAGCTTTTACAGAGGTCATCAAAAGGGCTGCTGTACTTAACTTGAACACTGACTGGAACCATTTATTCTGCCCACGTGAATCTAAAAGAGTATACTGGCAGTTTCTGTTTGGGGAGAGTTAAACATAGCAGTACAGAAAGCATTATTTCAGCAAGCTACCTAGAGTTTTCCGTAGTGGGTACCTTACTTTGTCAACTTCATGCTTTCTTCTCCCTTTTCAAGTGATAAGGTGAAGTTAGGAGTTGCCTACTTAGGGCACACACGCAGGTCATTAAAGGAAACAGCTTCTGTTTAATGTTGCTTGTGTGGATTCATATCTTATGATGTTTGGCCATCAGGGTGCTGCCTAAATGATTTCAGGGTGTCTTGACTTAGAATTAATATGCATCATTGTCATGAATTCACAGAGCTACTATTATAGTTATCTACCAGTATGTGGAGTTCTCAGTAGATCTGTATGGCATTATTTCTGTATTAGTATCTGAAACTCAGGCTTGCCGTATGATCCTTACGTAATCAGAAATACTAGCTTTGTTCGTGGTGGTTGTATTATTATCCACTAGACTTGTGTAAGTACAGGGAACAGAGCACTTCAGAAACAACTGCTTCTATTTTTGGTTCAGTGTTGTTCACATTCTGTTCTTCCATTGATGGTTTTTCTGTTTCGTGGATCTTAAATTTTCTGAACAGAAATGCACAGCAACTGGACAGTATTTTCTCATTGAACATGAATGCATGTCGTCCTGACATAGTCCTTTATGAACCCCAAAGCCCAGTAAGGGGCTGCAAGGGTGTATCCTGCTGTTCAAAATCTCTTGGAATGGTATTTTTGAACTGAAGCTGCCGATGCGTAGCTGCTTGGAGAGAAACTGGCAGAACATCAGCTATCCAAGCTAAGACTGCTTTTTTTGCACATTGTTGAATCTGCACCAAGGAGAGGGAGGAGATTACTTCTTACTTTCAGGTTGGAACAATGGAAAAATATCATTATTTTTCTTTGACTTGATAGTCTGCCAGCTTAAGACCTTGAAACTTGTAGCTTTCCCAGTGTTTTAGCAGGACACATCAAGCCAATTCAGCATTTTATTTTTGAAGTAAACGTTTCAGTGGCTGAACTTTCAACGTGATTGTTCAAAGCACCAGCCTAAATAGAATCTAATCTCTCTCTTTGCAGCCAGAACCCCACAGTTCATTAATGTATAGGCTTCAAATTGAGATTTCTCTTCAAAGTAGCCATCTAAGGTGTTAATATGGTGGGCAGAACAGATCAGTGCTGCTGTGGAAGGAAGCAGTCTTGCCCTGGCTGCTGCCACCTCCCTCCTCATCTGTTCCTCCCTTGTGTTAACATCAGTGTTTATGCAGAAGTCATAAACCAGATGGAGTAAATGATTGAGACTTTTTTCTGAGAATTCATTTTAGTCTGGATCAGTTCCTTGAGCTGGTTGACCGAGCAGCCATATGGTGTACAGACCCCCTCCCGCACCAGCTCACCTGGCCAGGAAAAAGGCTGATGCCATTTCTTTTGGTTGCAGTCCTGATTTACACCAGTTTTATGTGTTGCTGGAATTACAGCTTGGTATTCTTTACCTTTTCTTGGCAGGTTTGAGTTTTTGTTTGAAAGTGCAGACCTTCAGATTCTTCTCCCTATGCAACTGCACTTCCCAATTATTCAAACCTGCTAGAAAAACCATACAGTAGTACTTTGCCCTATCAAGATGTTCATGAACACTTGAGATACTTGTGCCCTTTACCTTGTCTAGTTTAAAAAACAAGTAACTTCTTCCAGCCCTCCAGATCAGTCCTTCAAGCTGTCTGCAGTGAGCAAGTTCTTGTGTGTGTGTGTGTAGAAAAATGCACGGTTCCATTTATGCCAACAGATTCCGTGGTATTTTTAATGAAATGTTGTTGCTAGTATTACGGTAGTAATTCATTATTTCTGGAATGTGTATTGGAAGGGAGGAAATTGCTTCGTAATCCTTAGTATTGCCCTTTCTTCCTTCCCTCAAGTGGGTTACTTTAAACAGTAGGTGTTTGCCAGCTTTATTCATTTTGACTGAATAAGGTTGAGGCGTGCTTATGTGAGCAGCTTTGTTAGTGCATCCCTAGGAGCTGTAGCCTATAGCAGACATTTGGCAATGCACAAATAGGACATTAGCCTCTTCAGCAAGCATACCTTAATGGAAGCAAATGTCTTTAATAATGGAGTCTCTCCTCACTGCTGAGTGAATCATTTTGAAGTAAGGAACAATTGAAATCGAAATGTAGTCTGTCTCTTGTTCCTTTTACTTCCACCTCTGTGGTCCCAGGTGATGTCTGTCTGCAGTGCCACTCTGTTAGCCCACTTGCCTGGGTAGTAGGCTTGTGCTACCACTGAGCTAAACAGTGTGCCAGGAGCAGAGACACTGATTTCTCTCCCTCTTTTCCCTTCCCAGTTTTGGGGTTTTTTTTTTTGACTTGTAAGCATTGTCAGTTTTTTTCCTTCGATGTTTTTGCCTTGGTTATCCTTCAATGTTTTGAAGCTGTCCTCTATGAAAGTACCAAAACCAAGAATAATATACCTGTTTTGTGAGGTGCCATACACTATGCACTGTATCTTTTTTTGTGAAGTTGGTACACTTTTAGGAGTTAATATTTTTTAATGTAACTTACCATATCAAATAACTTTTAACTTTGCTAACACAGTAAGAGTGAAACAAGTGTATTATCCTTAGGACAGAGCACAACCTTGGCTTTGAATGTTCCTCCTAGGAAGTCACAGTCGGAAAGCTCTGGCTAGATCTTGTGACACTTCTGGAAAGAGTAGGCTGAGTTTTCATGGTAATCTATTAATATGTGGTATTTCAGGATTGCAAACAGGTTGTAACAGTTGTATGTATGTCATATTATACAAATGTTTTTCCTAGCTCTATGTAGTTTCATTGTTTGTACACTCAGAATAGTTGAAAACTACACTCTTGCAAACTTCATGGCTTTGAGTATCTCTAAATTTACTGCAAATGTGAATATAGCATTATGTAGTATAATATAGTTACTACTGCTCGGTGCTTCTGCGATCCCCCTAGAGTACTTAGTATCTGGCATTTTTTTAGCAGAAGTTGTGCCAATTTAAAGTAGACAAAGAATTTTTAGTTGAAAAGAAATTGATTTAGGAACACTAGTATAACTTTTCTTTTTCTTAGAAAATCTATGAATCAATGAATTAACTTTGTGGATTTTGCTGAAATTTAAGTTTATTTTCTGTTTGGGCTAGAGTAACCACTGGCAGTGCTCCTTTGTAAAACCGGGATGGCTTTAGGGCCAGTTAAAAGTAATTTGTGTTGTGTCGCTGCCACAAGAAGCCTGTGAAACCACATGTCTGTTGGCATGTTGATTTAAACGAATTTAAAATTACTAGATTGAAGATTAAATACGTTACTGTTGGGTCAAGCTTTATTCTGACACAAGGTTGAGACGTCTCACTGAGGCTCTCACCCAGATTCAAGCAACTGTCCGTGAAGGATGGCTCCCAAGGCAGCCGTTCCTCCCTGGCGCCGCTTGGTCAGCTGGCTGGTGATGTGAGAGCTCGTGCACTGACCATCAGGGTTTCTGAGCAGAACTCAGGAGGAATAATAGTGATGTATAAAGTTACGTACTGTCCAGCATGAAATCTCAAGATAGGCTTCCGTGGCCTTATTGTATTTTTAATGAGTGAGAATGGTCAGCATGCAGCCCCTTTGCCACTGTGCCCAGTGAAACAGGGTTACTGGCTTTATTTGGAATGCAGCTACATCTTCAGAGGCCTGAATGACCTACTGGTTTAAGTAAGGCTTTATTGAAAATCTGTTTAGCCCTGCTCCGTTAAGGCCTTGCTGTCAACTTGCTAGGAGCATAGTAGGGGAAAAAGAAATGGATGTAAACTGTAAAGTTGCAAAAGAACTTTATGGTTTAATCTTAATTTTTTACTAAGATTTTGTACTTAAAACTCTTCTGCTCTCTGGAAAGGTTACTTTTATGGAATTTTTCAATAGTAGTAGTATGGCCTAACTTTAAAAGCATTTCAGCGATTTTAGTCCTTCCAGAGGTGAATGGAAACTAGGAATGTTTAAGCACTTTTCAAACGTTGTTCTGGAGTTTCAGGCTAGGAATATTTATACCTAGCAACTGCTCAACCCCACAGTTTGTTATTCCAGTAAATATGCCTCTGAATATTTTTTTCTTCCTGTTCCACAGGTAAAGTGTTAACGTGGGTTCCCAGTATTTTTCTGTTAACTCTTACTGCTGTCCTGGGCTTGGTTCTGGCGTGGAGAAGCAAATTCTTCTCCTCTGTCCTTTTATTGTTAGACTTCTGACAGTGATGCAAGCACTCTAAATCCCTCAACTCCTCTTGGATTTCTGAAAAACAATGATGATTATTTTAGGGAAGTGCTGACCTACTCTTCTAATAAAGAACTCGTCTTGTATTCATTCCACTCACTTTCCCATTTTTAGAATCGTGGTTCGTATTCCTCTTGCTTCACAATCATATAACATCCTTGTGGCACGTACAGCAGTTGCTTACCTGGAAAAGTAATATTAGAAAAGTGTGTATTTTTAGCTGCCTTTTGATGTGATGTAGCAGCTGGAAACAAGGAGGAGAGGCAGCATGAGGTGATCTGACAGCACTGCCAACCACAACTTGGGAACCACTGCTGTGGACCAAAATGCAGGGAAACCATTTTTACAGGGCTGAGCATGCTCGTTGTGCCTGGCACTTCAGTGGTCCAGGTGCTGTGGCTTCAGTTTTGGTTCTCAAAAGCTTCATTTGAGGGTCTTCCTCTGGACTCTACTTGACACGTGTCAGTGGATGAAAAAGCAAGTCCTGTGAAACTTTTTGTTTATGTTAATACACGTGGCAGCTCCATGCATACACTTCAGATATAATTAGTAAAATACCCATTTGCTACCAGTGACTAATTATGAATATTTGAATTGAAATATATTCTAACAACTAACAAAAATACCTTTTTTCTTTTTTTTTCTTTCTTTCTTTGTAGTAATCATGTCCACAACTCGGAGAAGGAATCTAGCAAGTTCATGTTGAAGTATATTCTCAAGACAAGTTGCAGTGACTCATACGCTTTTCTGGGTAAGAAGGGTATCTATATTCTCTTGAACACGACGAGCAGTAGTTAACCTTTTAAATTTAACTCTTGAACAGTCTGTTGAGGCAGTATGGTGGGGGCTTTTTGGGTAGAGGGTTTGGTTGGTTGTTTTTTTTCTTTGTTCTCAGGGTTTTCTGGGCAGGTGTAGAGGACTTTCCACCCATCTAACAGACTAAAGACATTAGAGACTCATAGTGCAAAAGAAGACCAATAATGAGCAATTTTAGAATAAAAGACCTCACTGAATAGTGTCTGACTGGTTAGAAAAGTAATTCCAGTTTATTGTCGCAAAGTTGCATACTGTTTCTAGCCTGATTTCCCAAGGGAATGGAGATTATATATTCTCTCTCTCTTGTTTTTCGCTTCCCAAAATTTTTTTTTATGTCTCTGACTGGGAAGAGAAAGAAATACACAGCTTGAGAAAAATGGGGAGAAAACCTAGTATGACAGGCTTGCATCCAGCAAACACAGGCTGCTGCCTGGTCAGTGTGGATATTCTGAGACCCCACAAACAGCCATGATTATTTTGATGGCATGATACATGGATGTATGGTTCCTACAAATCTGGACATGATTTGACTTTATTGGTCCTGCTGCCCTTTAGCTTCCCCCAGTTTGGTCCAGACAACTCAAAAATTAATAATTTAAAAATCCTAAATTTATTTTTTCCGATCCGGAAGGCATTTCTTGCTCATTTGCTTACACACTGTTACATATGTACAGAGCTCTATAGCATCTTCTATGTATAACATTTCTCTGCAAGTGTCTTCCTCCTTAGCAACTACTTGGGTGATGTTCAGATTGTCATTAGCACTGCGTTCTAGGTAACTTGTGCCAGTGATCTCCAGAGAGTGTTAAGGCCTGATTTCCCTGCTTCCCTCCTCCTGCATTCCCCTCCCTGTGTCCACACCAAATTCTTAAGTTCTTTTTTCATGCAGTTGGACGTAGATCCCTAGCTTTCTGGGTTTGCTGAAGTGTCAGAGGAGGAGGTGGGGAAGAAAGCTTTTGTTCCCTTTGCTTTGTGATCCTATCACAGTTAGGTGTCTCACATTTGTTACCTGTCCATTGATTCGAGTGTAAGCTATACCTGTCTACTGAGCCTGGGCAAGAGCATTCTGCTACGGAGTCATGGGCTTACAGCCGTGCTTCTATCTTAAGGGACTTTGGATCACTGGAGTATTGCTTACTTGTTTATCATCTACATTATTTCCTGAGACCCAGTGCATTCAATCACTGCTTCAGATTCCTTCTAACTGTGAACTAAGAACTGCAGCAACAAGAATGTTGCATCAAAGTAATACGTTTCCAAAGAACAGAGCAGGTTCTTTTAAGGATTAAATTAGGTAAAATGAGATGGTTTAGGCCTTCAAGTTTAGCACTTCTTTCAGAACTTAATTAGATCTAATTTAACTTGGCATTGCCTGACTTTTTTAGTAAAGAATTAGCCTGTTTCCTCCTGTCCTAGGGCAGTCCTGTGTTTTTGGCAGTCTTGTTCCAATTGTCAAGCTTGGTCTCTAAAGAAGTAGTTGCAGAATACACACTGCTAATGTTTTTACCTTTTTACTGTGTCTTCATGATCCACTGTCATCTGTTTCTGCTGCAGACCTGCTTTCTTCTTAAGTGTTCTTAAGTAATAAAGCCAGCTGCTTTGGGGTGGGTTGGTTTTTTTTAGATGTTTCATATGTATGGCTTTTACTGATATCAGAGATTTTATAATTCTAGAATTCTGCTGCTATCTTACTGCCTTTCCTTGTCTTTGGGTGATTGACACATCTAAGAATGCTGAATGGTTTGGGGTTTTTTTTCCCCAAAAACTTCTATTTTTCTGCTATTTTTTAATATTGTCAGCTATAGCTTGGAATTTATCTGACCTGCAGCTCGAGCTTGTGTTTTTAGATGGTACATCTGGACACGTGCAGTGCACTTGTTGGGTTTCACTAACTGCTCTGATAGTTAGGAGTGATCTAAATAGCTCTTTTTTTTAGGATTTGTTTTACTGCTGCTTATTGGAAGCTTATCAGGGAGTCATCCCTTACATATGACTTACAAATTAAAATGTAGAGTTTTAGACAGTGTTTCTTGTCTGTCATGTATAGCTGTGCAGTGCTGCCTATGTGCTTAATGGTCCTGCAAAAAAATAAAAAAGAGGGGGCCTGGTTGTAAACAAAGTGTTGGTAATTTCCCAAACGTTTTCCTCAGTGACTTTTCTAACTGTCAGAATGGTGTGACATGTGTCACTTCTATGTAACCATACAAACACAAGGGCACTTTTTCAGATGTCCTGTGTTCTGTTAACAGCTGTCTTATGTCTGTAACTGAGCTGATAACTGAAATGTATTCTCATTGTTTGAAACTATATTTCTATTTTAATATTTCTCCTTCTCTTGAATTTAGGTAATGTAATCCATGGATAAAGTGGGAAAGATGTGGAACAACTTCAAATACCGGTGCCAGAATCTCTTCAGTCATGAGGGTGGAAGCCAAAATGAAAATGTAGTTGTGAACTCCAATAGTTGCTCGTCTGCTAAAGAGAAAGCTATCCAGATAACTGATTTGGCTCAACAACAACCCAGCAGCCCTTTGAGAGAAAACATTGCTTTGCAATTAGGTTTAAGTCCTTCAAAGAATTCGGCAAGGCGGAACCAAAACTGTGTCACAGAGATTCCTCAGATTGTTGAAATAAGCATTGAGAAAGAGAATGACTCGTGTGTCACCACGGGAGCTAGACTTGCTCGAAGGGACTCTTATTCTCGACATGCTCCTTGGGGTGGGAAGAAGAAGCATTCCTGCTCTACGAAAACCCAGAGCTCCTTGGACACTGAAAAAAGATTTGGTAGAACGCGAAGCGGCTTGCAGAGGAGGGAGAGAAGGTACGGGGTGAGCTCCGTCCATGACATGGATGCAGTGTCAAACCGGACAGTAGGGAGCCGTTCTCTGCGACAGCGCCTACAAGATACTGTTGGGTTGTGTTTTCCCATGAGAACTTACAGCAAACAGTCCAAACCTCTCTTTTCTAACAAAAGAAAGATCCATCTCTCTGAACTAATGCTTGAGAAATGTCCTTTTCCTGCAGGCTCAGATCTGGCTCAGAAGTGGCATCTGATTAAACAACACACGGCGCCTGTGAGTCCTCATTCAACTTTTTTTGACACTTTTGATCCTTCCTTGGTTTCCACAGAGGATGAAGAAGACAGGCTCAGAGAGAGACGTAGACTTAGTATTGAAGAAGGGGTTGATCCCCCTCCCAATGCCCAAATACATACTTTTGAAGCTACAGCACAGGTTAATCCATTGTATAAACTGGGACCAAAGTTAGCCCCTGGTATGACTGAGCTGACTGGGGACAAAAACATAATGCCTCTAGGGAACTGCGACTCTGAAGAGGACACAACGACGCTTTGCCTGCAGTCACGCAGGCAGAAGCAGCGTCAGATGTCTGGAGAGAGCCACGGCCATATCAGCAGGCAGGGGGCTTGGAAAGTGCATACTCAAATCGATTACATCCATTGCCTTGTGCCAGACTTACTTCAGATCACAGGTAACCCCTGTTACTGGGGCGTGATGGACCGCTACGAAGCAGAAGCACTTCTGGAGGGTAAACCCGAAGGCACTTTTTTGCTCAGGGACTCTGCGCAGGAGGACTACCTCTTCTCTGTGAGCTTCCGGCGTTACAACCGATCGCTGCATGCACGCATTGAGCAGTGGAATCACAACTTTAGTTTCGATGCCCACGATCCCTGTGTGTTTCACTCCTCCACTGTTACGGGGCTTCTGGAGCACTACAAAGACCCTAGCTCTTGCATGTTCTTTGAACCCTTACTCACTGTATCTCTGAACAGGACCTTCCCCTTTAGTCTGCAGTATATCTGCCGGGCAGTAATCTGCAGGTGCACTACGTATGATGGAATTGATGACCTCCCTCTTCCTTCAATGTTGCAAGACTTTCTAAAGGAGTATCACTATAAACAAAAAGTCAGGGTGCGATGGTTGGAGCGGGAACCTATAAAGGCAAAGTAAATGGAAACCAGAATAAGCTTATAGAATACGCTTTTTCTTGTGTGTGTTACAGTTTAACTGCAGTGAGCGCACCCATGGCGTCTAGCTTTTCTGCAATATCCTATTTAAGCTGAGTGTTAGTATCCTGTCAGATGCTGCCTGCTGTTAATCCAACTAAGTTGTGATGCCTCTTGGAAACAATAAGCAGATGCAATTCTGCACGTTGTTCATTAAGGCCTAATGAAAATATTTTTGCTAATTTCTAAATATTTTGTTTCCCTTTTATAGCTGTAGTAATTGGATGAAGAAACTATGAGGCATTTTCCATGGGGCATTCATGTAATGCTGATAAAGAAAGGCTTTATTAGAGGAGCATTTTTGCTAATATTTGAAGTATTTTTTAAAAAAAATCTTCTTGAACACTTTCCACTGCTCAAAGTACTAATTTAGCTCACAAATAAGTTTCCAAATACTAGTGAATAAGAGTATTTTCTTTTAACAAAGAGCAGTTCATTAGAAGCAGTCCATTAGGAGTTAATGGTGGTTTCACGCTAACAGGTGAATCATGCTTTTCTCAGTGTACAGGGTTTCCTAATCATTGAGACTTGAATATGCCTGCTCAGTACTGTAATTCTATTTTAAACACTTGGAGATTAAAGTGGCATTGTTAGCAAAAGTAATACTGTCTTGGACAGTTAAAATACCTTCCAGTGTGGACTGCTGATTTGGTGGCAGGACACGGGATTGGGTTATTGCCATGAAACAAAATGTTTCGCGGTGCTTCTTTTGATTTTTAGTTTTTTTCCTAAACCAGAATTTGTTGGCCCAACTGCTGGTAACTTACAGAGGAAGTAATGCTGAAGAGAAAAAAAATGTTTATTTAAAGTCGTCTGATATTTTTATGGAGAAAATTACAAGTGGGTGAATTATAATCAGAATACAAAATCTGACATATTGGAAATGTCAGGTTTCAAAGGTACTGTTACACTTTATTTGTAAATATCTTTCCATTTGCGCGTTTTAAAGGAATATGCACTGATTATGGGCTCAACAGATGAGTTGGAAACAGGATTCTAAGTCCTGTTTGCGTATTTAATCGGAGATGGGACTTGGAATAGTCCTGTCTTAGACATTTTTGCACTAAAATTTTGTTGGAATGCCCTGACCCCCTGTTTAATGTTTTGTACCGATTATGAGTGCTCTCTAGTTTCTTTGCCAGCTGCTACAGTATGTTATTACTTACTTCTCTATGGCAGTGACCTGTGCGAGGTAGGGAACATTTTGGCTGCAAGTACAATAAACGTTATTCTTGTATGCTACACTAACCCTTCTATTGATGTATTTTTCTGCTTGCTGTGCCTTGTTCTGGCTTTTTGTGCTAATAAAGTACAGTATGTTCAGTGTTATACTTGTATATCTGCTCTGTTTTTATATATTCACGTAACTTGTAGCAGTTAACTGACTTTTTAATAGGCTTTTCTTAGCATAGGTAATGCACAAGTAGCGTGCAGTCGGATATTGGTTGGTGAGCACACCGTACGTACTCCTGCTTTTTGTTACACGCGTGTTGGAAGCCTAGTGCCATTGAACGATGCTTCTTCTGTAGTCACTGCAAGCCAACGGGCTTGTCTGCAGGCCTAGGGCACTTCACGGTTTTTGTAAGGATAAATGTTAAGCAAAAAGTATTCAAAAACCATTATTGATCCCCTGCGGTGGTTGCTGAAGGTGTTTTAGCTTGTTATATAGCTAACTGCTAAGCTTAATGTTTTGATACTCCCCATTGAGTAAGGAATGGCTGTTCCTGTAAATTGACAGTACAGCAGTGACATTTGTTCACTTTTAGACTATTTTAATAAATAGATGCACATGCAAACTGGCCAAATGTCCTGTTTTTACCAAAGAATACTGTCAATTTACGTTGGGGTAATTTTTTTTTAGTGGAAAGCTTAAGAGCGGAGAGGTGGAATTTCTGTTCTATTATCGAATATTTATCCCAAGCTATGATAAACCAAAGTATTTGACAACTTCATCTGAACTTAAGTTATGTGTGCGCTCATGTTGGTAGAGCTTACAACTTTTATATCGACGGTGTTGTCGTATTTCTTCAATTTACAATGCACCTGAAGGGGAATGGTTTCAATAATTTTGTAATGACTGGAACAGCACTACGTAGAAGCTCATGCTGCGAGGGGTTTATCTGAAGCACCCAGAAAGCACTTTAAAACATGTGTTTATATGCTTGTGGAAAATTTGTGATCCCATTATGCATTCTTTGTAGTAGCTTAACTTCTTTCATGTGTTAAAAGACTTCAACTGTTAACATGGAACTTTGTTT
This sequence comes from Zapornia atra, assembly GCA_013400835.1. Lineage (NCBI taxonomy): Eukaryota > Metazoa > Chordata > Aves > Gruiformes > Rallidae > Zapornia > Zapornia atra. The sequence continues at coordinate 358,895 of VZTU01025197.1, read as the reverse complement.
GGAATATGTAAATACTACGTTTATGTAAGTACGTGTACAAATGTGCTAATGGTCACTTAAGTTTTGAATTGTGTGTGTGTGTCATTGGATATGCAACTCCTGGTTTAAAATCTGCCCTAAGCATAAAAAGGGGGGCGGGTGGGGAAAGTCACCAGCATGAAATTGCACCGAAGTGTACCTTCACTGTGTCGTTCTCACTGTTCCTGCAGCTGCATCTGACTTCCAGATGAGTTTACTTTAAGTCTTGCTTTCAGTAGTAGTATCGTACAGTCAGCCTGCAACCAAGCTTTGTCCCAGTGTAGGCACTGTTCTTTGTTTACACTTGTTGCAGTTGCTTGTCATAATCTAGGTGATGAGATGCTAGCTGTGACATTATCAATGTGGTCAGGAATACACATTCATTTAATTTTTTATCATGTGGTAGAATCTTTGGAGGAAAATAATAAAAGCCCCAAACCCTTTACCTTGGAAAGCTTGCTCTTGCATTTGTGCAAATATTCTTAATGGAGAGGATTTATTGCTCCCTTAAAACACACAAAAAAGGAATGGTCTACTTCTCTACAACTTACTAAAAACTTTGCTTCACTGAAATGCACAGAATAACTTGCTAATGTGGTTGTGCTAAAAATAATCACTTTTTAAATTACAGTAGACTCAGCATTGACTACTGCAGTTGCAGTGTGTTCCTTGATGAATACCTTTCCAGTTCTAGAGGCACTAAAGCCCTACGATGTTCAGAATGCAAGCAGTTGATTGACTGTTTCCGTTTTTGTAGTGTACTTTAACCTTCTGATTTTGTTCAGAAAATCTTACCTGTCACCTTCAAAAGATGTGCACAAACCATTTTTTTTCTAATTTTTTTTTAACAATAAGATCAGTGTAATGTGGTATGCTAGCATGATTCCAATCTAACCTGGTTACATGACAGATAAATACTTGAGCCTCTGTCTTATGTAAATTTTCTTTCCACATGGTTCTCCTTTCTACAGAAAGGGCTTACTCAGTAAGATTATCTTGCAAAAAATCTTAGAAAGATCTTTGACCATATTTGAAAAGAGCAGGGTGGTGGTGGTGGTACGTGGGAATTAAGATCTTTGAATACTTAGCACAACTTGGTGGGTTTGTTGTGTATAAATACATATTTTTAGAAAATAATCACAGCTCCAGTTTGCCAACTTAGGGAAATTATATATAGCTGTAATTTCCATATAATGTTATCTAAAATTGGATAATTACTGCATAAGTAAACAATGTCATAAATGCCTTGACATATAGCACATGGAGGGTTTTTTTACTCTTAATTGGGTCATTGTTTGCAGAACAGAATTTAAAAAAAATTGGGGCATGGAATCAAAATCTTTTTAGAATTACAGAATTGGAGGAAAGTAGCTATGCTGTATTTTTACTATATGTAAGGGTCTCCAGCTGGGTTTTTTATCAGTTTTTTTAAAGGCATAACTCTTCTGAAAATACATGTAGGTGCTTGTCTAGATAATTTACTTGCCACAATGAAACTTCTGTTAAGAAAATAAATTACAGTCATGTTTTTCATTTAGGCACTTAAGTTTTCTGTGCATTTGAAGAGTTGTTGCCCACAGAACAGCAGCCTTTAAATCAGAAGCGTACAGGCTTTGAAAGGTGGGTCTGCGTATCCATACAGTTTGATAAGATGAATTTAAGCCTCTGCTAGATGCCATCCTGACAGTCACTTGCACGCTTCTGCACTAAGAAACAAGCAAAGATTCTGAATTTCTGTGATACAAACTGGTTTGCTTTAGTCTCCATGTGCAAGCCAAAGTTTTTGCAGTATGCTTTAAAGCTTCTCTCTGCTGCAGAGATGCACGTAAGGCAAGCTGTAGTACCAGAGACATGAATCTGCAGGGGGCATGGGAGGATGGTTCTTTTTTCTTAAAACTGTCTTGACCTACAATATTTAGTGGGCAAGTATGAATTGAATCTTCTGTGATTCCTTCTAAAATAGGGATAGTTCTCTCCTTTCAAAACTGTTCCCATTTGAAATGGTAAAAGTGTTTTTTGAGTCTCATTTTCCTGAAGGGTTGTGATCATGTGTGTGCCAAACCTTCGTCTGCAAGGATCGCCGTAGCCCAGATACATGTGAATAAGATGCCTCCAAGTGCGTGGGCGTTCATGGTCTTTTTTTTTGAAGCTACCTGAAGTACACCAATATGGTGAGAATTAATATATATGGGTTCTAAAAATTCTCTCTTGTCTGTCTGTGCCTGGCATGCATTGCAAATAAAAGGACTATTTTATTTGTATCTTCACTCGTATTCATGTATGAGTTGATTTGTGCGTTGCCACACTTGCCTAAACAGTTGTCTCCTGACTGTGACCAAAGGAGATTTTGTTGTTAATTGCTTTTTTAAAAAAAAAACACTTTATAATAGAAGTCAAATCAATTGTTTTTTTAAAGTGTCAAATCTTACAAAGCACATAATACTGCTAATTGCTCTTCACTTTTACAATACTGATGTACAAAGAGTCATTTAACTTGACCATGGGATGTGTACCAAATGCAGTTGACTTTAAAATGTCTTAATTTTAAGGCTTTTTTTCTTTTTAATTTTGAATTGAGAATACTACTGGTGAGAGCTTTGAAAAGAAAAAGGCTTGATGTTTTCACAGCAAGAAAAAGTAAATGTTTTGCAGGAGCATCTCCTGAAGATGCTTTTTAAGCAGTTCTTTCCACCACCACTACTCTGTCTTAAGTCATTAAAACCTGCTCGATGACTTCAGTCGTACAGTCATGTAAGTCTGGAATCTGGTGCTTTTATCTTGCTTCTGAGTTGCCATAGTATGAGTGAGTAGTTGTTTCAAGAAGCAAAGTTGAAATCTGTTCTTTCAATGAAGCATTGCCACTTCTAATTTTTATAAAATATTCCATTTACAACAGTTATGTATCAATAGATCGCTAACTTGATACAGTCTTTAAGTTTGCATTAAGGCAGCAGCTCATAGCAGCTAGGTTTCTTTGGGCCAACACGGTGTATTTATGAGCTGAAGATCCCAGTGCTTGACCCTTTTTTTCCCCTCTGTGTTCACTAGAAAAATCCCACTTAATTGTGTGTGTGGCATAGCTCATGTTGCACACTTCCTTGTTAAGCACCCAGCTACCCCGACAAGCAGAAACATATCTGAACTTGCCTGGAGTAAAGCAGCCTCTCCGATTTCTCAGCAGGAGTTGGAGCTTGGTGGCACGCTGGCAAAGAGGAAGCAGAGTTAAGTTTTGTTCTCTTCTGACCAGCTGTTAAGTTGAACGTGGTGCATGCTTCCTGAGTGATAAGGGACACAAACTTCTTAGAGCCCTGAGAACTTGAATAGCTTTCGGAAGATACAAAAGGACTTGGCTGCTTTGTCACTTCTTTCTTACCTGCCTGTAGTTTTGCAGAAGCATGAAGAGAGATCTTTATTGAACGTGAGTCTATGTAGTTGCCAACTGTATAAGCACTATTCCGTAGCACCTTTACAGAGATAGCAAATTGCTATGGCATTAAACTGTTTTGGGAGAATGAATAATGATACTGTGGGCACAAATTAACTCAGATTGCACTATAAACTTTCCTACCAGAAGCCTTCATTCTTACAAAAACACCCCACCCCCCCCATACAAAGCCATGCAATCCCTGCACAGAAAAACTGTAGCTTTGGTGATGCGTTCTTTGGTAGGTGTCCAAAAAAGCAGCACCCAGACGGTCCCTGGACCTTTTCCCGACATTCCAGCTGAAGGGGCCCTGGCAGGCCCGCTGGGCACTCGAGGAGTTGGCTGGCAAGTGTGCAGTGCCGAGCGTCGCCCGATGCCAGCACCTTCTATAACTCTGCTGGTTTAGGTGGCCCTGGCTTAGATAGTTTTTAACCTGCTGCAGCTTCAATGTTTCTCCACCCTGCCTCGTTTGTCTTTGTTACCTGGTTGTCAAACTGTCGTCTTGCATCTTGATATAGTAAGAAAATAATGTGATTTATGGCTACCCAACTAGTGTATTGAGTAATAGATGGCTCTGTCTTAATAAATGGGGTATAAACTACTGTACTGTCTTCTTTTTAAATTTTGGGGGGAGCAAAAAGGTGTGGGTTTAACTAGATTATTTTAAGTTTTTTACTGTAAATACATATTTTTACAGATACTTAATTGTCGTACTTGTCAAAGGAATAAGTAGTTAGATCAAAGTAATCAGTAACTCATGTTTATTCCAGTCCATTTCTGTTGCATCTAAAATACTTGAGTGAAGAGATCCAGAGACTGATAATTATCATCTTTGGAAGTTTTATCGCACTCTGAAATTCCAGCAAGCTCTTAATTTAGCGAGTTTTCGATTGAATCTCAAGGGTTTTTCTCTGCCATTGTGGGTTGAGTATGTTTTTGTGACATAAATGCATGTATTCTACAGCACAGCCCCCACGAGCACACGCTAAGGACCAGATGTAGCTGTTGTCCTGTGCCTGATGGGAGCTCCTACAACGCGTTAGCTCAAACTTGGTCGATTATGGGATGGGCGAAGTGGTGCTGGTGAGGAGCTACAGCTGGGCACAGCAAGGGCCGTGGGACAGCTGAAACAGTATGGTGGGCCACTCTGCAGATCTATTTCAGGCTTCTTAACTTGTTAATTACGTATTTTCTAGAGTATTGCTCCTAGAAGATACGTTTAGTCTAGGCTCCTTTGGAGCCTTTCTCATCACTAGTGAACTAACAGAAGATGAAAACCCTGAAGATAAAACTGGGGGTTTAGCTTTTTTTTTTATATAGAGTTTGCCTTTTAACTTCATTAAAACATGCAGAAGGCTAATTGTCATAAACTAAGCTAAAATAAATCTGTAATTGGTCAATAAATGAAGGTTATGGGAATTAAATTACCTATTGTAGTGGTGTGTTTGAAATATGAAGTTCTAATTCTGCTAAACTTACAGTAGAGATGAGAATTCATGATCCTAGATGATGAAGTATTTTGTGTGTTTAGGTAAGGAAGATGCAGGCACAGTAGTATTTCAAAAAGGTTTCAAGAGACAGGTTGATCGGCAGACTCTAGACTCTAGATCAGTCCCTAGATCAGAGACTTCTAGGCTCTTGTCCCTCTGTCACTTTCCCTGGAGGAAAAAAAATTAGGAATCTGTCACAGAAAGGTATTTGTGTTGTGACTGTGCAGAATATCAAAAGTACACAGGTATCTAGAACAGAATATGTAGGTATATAGAATAAGAAGTCCTAGAATGAATATGGCTGGCTGCACTACTGCAAGTTGTGCAGAAGAGAATACATACCTGTATCAGTGTTTCTTGGGCTTCTAACTGTCCACTAACATTTATTTGGTCACACAGATCAAATGCTGAGAAGCAGCACAAGAGGTTTCCACACGCTAAAGATTCCTGAAGCAAGGCTGCTGCCACTGAATCCAGAGGACCTGCACAAATTAGTTGGTATTAAGGGTTTGTGGTGTTGCTTCACCTCTGAAGCAGCTGGTGGTGTCAGGGGCATTAGTATGGTTCCATGTCTGAACTTCCCACCAGTCAATGGGATAGCTAAGGTGTAGGTGAAACAGAACTGGTACTGCCTGCTTGTGAGACTGTTCTCACTTTGCTCTTCCGTCAGGTGGCATGTGGGAAGCCAAGGTTGTAAACCTTCAATAGGGCTTTCGAAGTTTCATTTCNGGGGGGGGGAAAGAGTTAGTTATAGGGCCTCTAATCTTCAGAGTAGCTTTAGTCATAGCTCTCATCTGTTTGGAGGCACCTGTAAGCTCAGCTCAGCTTTAATAATAAGACATAGACTTTGTAAGAAGGGTACAAAGAGCTGCTTGGAACCAGACTTACTAGATGTGGGGTAAGTTGGACACGTTGCAGCTCGTTCTCAGGTTTCCCTGTAGGGAAAGGAGAATGATGATACTTGATCTGTCTGTGAAATACTTTGCACTTGAGTGGTGAGCAGCATAAGAGAAGAGCTAGTCTGTGTTACTTGGGAATCTGACACGCTTCCTTCACCAAGCAGTAGACCTGAGGTAGGTATGTGTGCACTCTCAGCACTAGTAATTGGGTGGTTTTGGTCAAGAGATAACCACCATGATCATGTCATTGTATTTTTTGTATCCAATCTGATAAAGCCAATAACCTGGGAGCAGTGTGTGAGGCGAATTTCCTGGCACGAGCTGATAAATGGCTGAGATTGTTATCATTCTGTACTACAGAAGCACACTGTTTTATTTATACACCGTTTGTCTTTGGTTTTATTATGTGGCAAGAAGAAAAAACCAGACTTTTCCTTCAAGCGACTGCTTGTATAACCATTCATACTACAGGCGTGCAGGTGCCTGATGCTTAAGCCACATGCTAGCAGTACTAAGCCAAATACTAAGCCCTAGCAATGCTCATAAGGGGACTCTCCTTCCCTTGTCCCCAGCCTGATGCATGCATTGTGTGCTCTTGGTTGGAGGACGCTTTCACCCTTCTTGTTCTAACTGTCCAGTTGAAGTGGAGCTATCAAACTTTTCTTTTTAACTGAAAAATCTGCTTTCTTGTCTTTGTGGGCATGGCTTTGCATAAAGGCTGTTTAAGCTGCTCCAGATGTGTCAGAACCACTGCTGACCACCATCAGATAAGTACTGCTGGTGTTTGTGCTGTTCAGGAAAAAGCCGGTGGGAAGCATTCTGTGAGCAGAGGTTTTCAGCCAAGAATTTGCAAGAGGCATCAACAGTTTCAGCTATTTTTTCTGGAAGATTTTAGTTTCATCTGGATTCCATACTTCAAGGAGTGCAGGGTGACCTCAACTAGTTCTTTGTTTGTTTTGTTCTGTTGGTTTTGGTTTGGGGTTTTTTTTTGTGAAAGGAGAGGAAGGGAAAAGGTATGGGTAAATAATTCCAGCACAAACTTCTAAAGTGCCATATCCAAGACTGCTGTCTCTATCACTTTAAGACCTCCTGAATTTCTCAGTTGTCTGGTATCTCTCACAGGAATCCAAGACTGGCACCAGCTCCAGAGATAGTTGCCCAGAAAGGTTGAGTAGTGCCCTGAACCACTACTTGGCTGGGGCTCTCGGTAGATTCCTTGCAAGTCACTTTCCAGCAGGTCATCACTTACTGTGCTAAGTACTTCACAGACATTGGTGCCCTCCAGAGCTTGCCCTAAGCCTTGGTGTCTGTCAGAGTCCCATTTCTAATTCTTGCGCTCCTTTCGGGACCAATGCCTCCTAATGAAGCAGCCTAAAATGACTGGACACTCAGAATGTGGTTGAACATTCCTTCATTTCCTGGGGAGACCTGTTGGTGGTGGAAAGAGAGGGATGGGCATGAGTTGATCCCTGTCTCAGACGAGACAGAGAATGGATCTAGTGGCCAACCCTGCTTTCTATCACTTATAGTGGGAGAGCTTTTACTACCCTCCTGGAGCCAGAAGTCTCAGATTCACAGGAGAGAATCTGACTTGCCTTCTGGTGGAGTGAGCCTGAGGACAAATTCCTCTGCCCTACCAGGGCCGGTTCTGGCATCTTCTTTGTCAGGTGCAAGATAAGACATTCTGCCCAGCAGCCCTGGTTAAGGGTAACTGAGCAGGGCTCTCCTCAGGCTGCCTTTTCTAGAGTGCCGAGATAATGTCTCTGCACCTGCATCATGAGTGATTTGCACTCTCTGCAGCGAGCTGCCTTTGGTTTTGTGTGAGGAGAATTTCTGCAGTATTACTGGCCCCTTCACATCGTTTCAGAGGGCTCAAGACAGCGCATGGTCTCGTCAGGTGCATTGGAACTTGAGTTGGTAAGACTGTATAATGTCATTGTTTCATTACAGCAAGTTTTATCAAAACCAACTAAGTGATTTACTAATCAGTAGCATTGATCACCTAGGTTCTGATCAATGCTGTGTTTCAGAACTGCTCATGGATTTTTGCACGGGCATCCCCACTCGAAGCTCCATTCATTGCCCTCAGTCTCCATCCTCAGCGTTAAATTGTGGCTTTGCTTTTCTGTTGGGAGATACCCCACTTAACAGTAGAATGAATGCCAAAGCCAAGTAATTAGATTCTCTGCTTGAAGTTTAGTCATCTTTACTCCCCAGGGATGTGTTCCTCTCGCCTTTTGTTCTGGCATGCTGTTTGGTGTCTGAGCTTCTTAGTTAAAAGATTATCTCCAGCCATCTTTGCTGCTCAAACTGTGTTTTCCTTCTTCATCCAGCAATCCTTAGAAATCGTAAGGATTTAGAAATGCTTCCATTCATTCTTTTAATTTTTCTCTCCCTACGTTATTTTAAAATCCCTTCCCTTAGGGGATACTTAAACTGGTTTAGACATCTACAGATCGCTGAACCCATGGCAACCATTCTGACTGCTGTCAAATCAACGCACAGGGTGAGCGATACATGCCCTTACAGCTGGCCCTCCCCATACTGTCTCTGTCTTGAGAAAATTACCTTTTGCACTTGCTTTCATTTCTGAGGTGAGTTTTATTTGTGCTAATTACTCTGTTTTTTTCCAAAACTTCAGATGTTTGTAGCTGAATCATTCCATATTATCTTGGACACTGAGGAACCTTTTGGTTTTCTATTTGAGCACCATAAAACTGGTTGGGAAGACTTTCCACAACAGAACACCCAAGGCTCAGGTATTTTATCTAAAGGTTATGGTACCAGAGAGTTGGTTATCACACTCCCCGTAACAAAAGCTAGAGTATGGAAATATTAAATTTGATTAAAATACCACCCACCAACGCTTGGACAACTCAGATGGACTGGGTAAGGAAAGCAGCTTCCTGGAATCGTGGTTGCATCTTTACCCAGGAGAATGGTGATGTGCGGGCTTCCAGATATGGTGTGGTTTCAGCAGAACCCGGCTCACTGCTGTCCCGTGGGCTGCAAAATACTTCACCACATGGTTTGCTCGGGTGCAGGAGGGTAGCAGGGTTGTCTGCCAAGCAAATAGTCTGTGGAAACGGATGTTGCTTCTGGAAAAGTGATGCTTCTGTGACTTGTTCTGTAAATACATTTAATCAGAGTGACTTTAATGAGTGGAGGAAGGGGTGGAAATGTATGCACCACATCTGCTCCAGACACAAGGTAAGCAAACTGTGTGCTGCTGTGTGTTGTGTGAACGGTTGCAGGTGTACTCTGATACATTTCAGCTGGGGTGTAGTGAATATGTGCCTTAACAGAGAGATTTATACTTTTTTATTAATTTTCTGGAAAATTGTGAGCTTACTGAGGTCATACTCACAAGGATGCTTTTCTGTGCCAAACCAATCTCTTTGCATGGATGAGGAAAAGGCTGGAAAACTTTAAGCAAATGCCTTCACTTAACGCTTCTTGAACTAAACAGTAAATATGTAAAAGGATTTTAAAACTTTCTTAAAATGTTTTCCTGTACAGAATGACCTTCCAAAGCTGCATCTTCATTCTACAGCTTACTTAATCCAATGTACTTGTGCAAATTTCTCTACGTGCCGCTTTCCCCTGCTCTCACAGCTTACTGTGCAGTTGATGGTAACACAGATATTACACAAAAGTCAGAGGGTGTGCTTGGCATGTGCATGGTGGGTCAACAGGTACTGGAGCCTGCGGGGGGAAATGGCAGGACTGGGCTTCCTTCTGAGATGTGTGAGATTCTGGAGGTGCCAATCAGACCTGGGCTGGTGTGTTGCCTGCAATTTTCTGTAGGGTACCTTTTAGATCTAGAAGTACAGAATCTGAAGCTCCAGGTCTAAATTGTCTTACGTGTATTGTCTTAGTTGGTTTATTCTACAGTCTTGTTTGAGATGAGAAATTAGTATGAGTTTCCAGTGGGGGTTCTGACAGGGTGTTACGGTTTATTCTGGGAACTTGAGTAACTAGACTCGAGTGAGCTGGGAGATGCAGCACAGCCTATCTGTGTGAGGCTGTGAAGTGTTCAGGGGTTACCTTCTGGAGTGCACCCCACCACCCTAGCTCCCCAGTCAGCCAGCCCATCAAAGTACTGCAGCTTCCGAGCTGCGTGTTTGTACGTCGCGTGCACAGGAGCCATGATGTGGGGAAGGTGCATGCTCACCTCTTTTCTCAAAATGTCTCACAGCACAGACGTGCTGCCCCAGGCCCTCTCTGTAAGGCCGCAGTCCTTCAGGAACACAGCTCTGCTTTGTTCCCTGTTAGCATTAGGTCACTTGTCCAAATAAGAGATTTCTTGTTGTGCGTTTGCTGGTAAAAGGCCAGAGCCTTCATTATTCCTTGCTTACCACATCTCTCTTGGGACCCAGCGCTATTTGGTGGACTGTTATTCTGCCAGTGTACTCCTCCTCTTGCGTATCACGTCACGGGCTGACTCAGTTGCTCTTTGTCCTCAGCAAATTGGCTAGGGTTGTGCTCTGGCATTCCCCAATGCTCCCAGGTCTTTTGTGGATATTTACAGTCAAATAAGATGTTTTGGGATGACGCACGTAGTCATCCTGGAACCGGCTTGTCAAAAGCAGTCGTATGTGGCCACAGAAAAGGCCTTGTGCTCAACTCAGTGTTATGGAGTTGAGATGGCCAGAGGCTCGGCCTGCCATCATCTAGCAAATGAAATAGGCTTTGGGAGACACTGCAGGTGCTAATTGTATAAATTCCTCCCTCATGACACACCCCTAAGAGTTGTGATTGTGATCCCAGCAATCACTCATGCAACAGAAAGGGTATTCAGCCTCCCAAAGATGATCAAAACAAGTCACAGAAACATGAAGCGTGATAACTCACCTGTACATGTTATCGCTTGAATGAGGTGCTGTGTGTGTGTCTCTGCTTTGAGTGTGTAACTGTGACTAAAAATGTGGACATACTTCAAAATAAGCTCGGATATTTTTATTTTGAAGCTCATACGGAGTCAAACAGTGTAAATAACTCGCTGCCTTTTCTTTCATATAGTGATTGTTGAAATGTAAACAGAGTAGATCTGCTGTTCTGGGGATGATGCCACCTGGAATTATTTTTTTTGTAATCCATTTAAGATTTGTGCAAAATTTACTTGTCCTAAAAGTGTTAAATGGATATATAGGAGAAAACCCTTAGATTTTAATTTTTTAAATTTTTTTAATAAATTATAGATTAGTAGCTGTGACCTCAGAGCTTTGCACTGCAAACCGGGACATACCCCTATTTCTTTTTATACTTGGACTACTCATTTTGGGATGAGCTCTCCTATTTGTCATGTGAAACAGTAATGTCCCTCAGTGGCAACACCTGAAAAGTTTAATGTGCAGAGGCACGTTAAAATTAGTGAGAGCACTATAGTGTCTTATAAAAAGTTAAAAGAAACCCCACACAATTAACCAAACAATCTTTCTGTTATCAGAGCTAGAGATAATAGGCTAAATATGTGTCATCTTACATTGAATTGTTTGTGATAAGGAAGTCAGGCTGACCTAACCTTGATTACTTCTGAGTACACAAAGCCCAAACAGTATGTTTCAGGTTTGAGGGTTTAAAAAAAAGATTTTTTTTTTTAAAAGCAATCTACATTATTTTCAGATTTTTTTCAAAGTCTCTCCTGAAGCTGGGGAGGTCTGAAAACACTGATTTCATCACATAAAATCATGTTCATCTCCAGGCTTGATATCTTAGAGCAGAATCTGGCTGGTTAAACTGGAAGATACTCCCAGAGATGTGCTGAATGATTTGAGGTAAAGGAGAAAATATTCTGCTAAGTGTAAATGTGATGACGAGCAACGATGTAGTGCTCTTGTAGGAATGCTGTTGTCCGTGTTACAATGGCTGAATGCTGACAACAGCTTTTTTTCCCCCTAAATTCAGAGATAATTAACATCCCCACGCCCTCAAGCTTCTCTGACAAAACTTAACAGAAGCTGAGGGCTGCCAAATCGGTGCAGAGTGTATTGCTCCTGCAAACTCAGTCTGTTGCCACCATGCTGTTAGAGACCCTGAGGAAACCTCCCCATGGGCACCTTGGAACAGCTTGTCTCAGAGCTTCAAGTTTTCCTTGCCTGTCAGGTGCAACTCCTGAAAGGCAACATTACATTTTGGACAAATCTGGTGAGAGGAAAAAGGCCGAGGTTGGTAGCTGTTGTACCTAGCCATGTTTTTAAGCTAGTAGAAGCAGTAGTAAGCCCTCTGAAAGAGATCATTTTGCTGTCAGAAGAAGCTGGAGAGCATTGTACATGCAGGACTGGTATTTCAGACTACTCCTCCCTGCTGCACCTCATTTTGACTGTTTAAAACTGCTAGAACTCAGTGCTGGGGCAGTTACCAACTGGACAAGGACCACTGCAGCTTAGCTGGCCCAAGGATGGTGGTTGCTCCTCACTCTTAATCCTCTCCCTTGACATCTCCTCTAGAGTCACGGTTCCATTGAATCCCTGGGGTAGGTACAGGACAGCTTTCTTCTCTGCAGTGTGCTTGTTGGAAAGCCTCTGATGGTCATTCTGCCTTGAAGCTTTCCTCCCAGCCCAATTAAAGGAGCTCCCCAGATGCATATCAATGGGTACAAGACGTTTTGCTTCCCTTTGCTCTCTCTTGCAAATCTGAAGCCACAGTTGCTGTCAAAGGTTCTCTGCTTCATTTGAAGAGTTTACTTCAGCAGTCATTTTTCTCATATTCTTTGCTGTCCCTAACTGTTATGGATTTAAGTTGTTCTTTAGAAAGTGGTAATTCTGTCAGTGAGTTTTGTGCTCTCTGTAAATTAGAAAGAAGGGGACGCCAGGGTTTGCTGAATGCAAACTTTACCATAGGTATGTCTACATCGCTGGTACAAAGCCCACCTTACAGCAAGGGACTGATGTTACATCTGTAATCCATATATTTCATGGCTGCTGGATTTTCTTGCACTGAGCAGGCTTTTAGTATCAGGAATGAAATTTGTCTGAAAACGTAACTTCCCTTTCGGTTGAACACGTACGGCTCTTGCAAACACTGCTGTGTGCTGGTACCAAAAAAATACCACATCTTTCTTCTACAGTTTGAACGGGAAATAATTGTGGTTTCTCAGACCCCACTTTGAAGTGGTGGTTGTTTGCAGCTGACTGGCTCTAATAACTGTAATTGTATGTGCAGTGCTGCTCCAGCTGTGTGCTGGGCACCATGACTCATGGTCCAAAAACATCCCTTAGGTTCAAACCCTTCTTAAAAGAGACAGTTCTAAAATTCTCCTGAATATCTTCTACTTTGCTATCAGGAAGTCCCCTCCTCGTCAGGCAGCTCTGTTGTGGCTGGTTTAGACAGATCTCCCAGGGCTTGCACAGGTGTATCCTGCATTACATGCTCCCAAGCCGTGGCTGGGGACAGAGGAACAGGCTGTCCCTGAGCAGCCACAGCTCAGCTGGCTGTAGGCACATGAGGTGATCTCACCCCACAGCACAGCAGACAAACATGCATGTCACATGTGGGCCATTGCGTGAGTCACCAGTATCACCCTGGACCCTCTCCTGGGGAACCTCCCCATCTCTGCTGCTCACCCCTTTTGTGCAGAGCTGTGAGCGGCATCTGCCTCTTTGCTCCTCACCACTGCTACTCCAGTGTTTTTCCCAATAGGTTCATTTGCAGTGGACACCAACTGAGAAATATGGGAATCTGTCCACTTTGTCAGAAAAAAACCCCACAGTTCAAATATCCTTGTATTAAACTGTTATAAATCTCACCAGGCTTTATAACTTCCTTTCCATCAGCAAAACTCAAATGAGTTTATTAGCCAGCCAAGAGCTGCTTGGTGCAGCTATAAAAATAAAGAAACTGAGGCAGAAAAGCAGAGTTCACCTCGTCTTGCCAAGTGGCCAGTAAGAAAGCTGGGCAAAAGGAGGTTATCCACTTCCGGCTTCCCACTAGCTGTAAATAAAGTTTAAGTACTTAAATATTTTTCAAGTTCCTTTGAAACAATTTTAATAAGTGCCGCCTTATTTCATACGTTTCCTGCCCACAGAGTGTATTTACATATTGCGTGTCGTTGGAAGGTATTATTAGAGATCCCTGTTCAGGCACCTGAGTCATAGCACCTTTAACTTGCCACCATAAATAGTCATGTTTGACTGAGACTGCTTGTGATGCAGTGCCTCGGCCTGTGCGCTGAAGGCCCTGTCACACACTGATAGCTAGGGGAGACCTCAAAATCAGACTTCTTTTCTACAGCAAGCCCCTGTTTGCCTGCTTGCTGGCAGATGTTGGCACAGGCTTGGGACCTGAGCCTGGTCCTGTCCGTTGCTGGCCTCACCAGGTAGGATGAAGATTCACCTTCAAATCAAAACACCCATGAGACATCCTCTAAGTGAGGTGTGATGGGTCCCAGGGGATCAGTCACTGGCGGTGTCAACAGGGCTGTCAAAACTGCATGCCTGTCCATGTCAGCAATGCTGGAGGCAACTGCTGGTGCTCTGGGAGATGGCAGTGCGGTTGGTCTGTGCAAACCAGATGGCCAAAGGCAGAAGTTAGGCACTTCAGTCTGATTTTCTTACATGCTAAGGCATGTAGGAGGTGGAAGGAGATCTGTTTGAAGGTATCTCAAGTGGGTCTGAAAACAGACTGTATAGTGTGACTATCTGTGCTAATATCCACGTGAATTGCAAATATCCAAGAAAAGTCAAATCTCCCTTGCCTAGGCTGGGGATGCAGCCTTGGTACTATGTGGGTTACCTGATGCTTTCGTAGGTCCTTGACTGTATGTGTGAGAACTCTACCTCCTCAGCAGGACCTGTTCTCCTCCAGGATCAGACTTAGGTGAATCCACCATGCAACCCTGAGCAGTATGTGTGGTAGGACTTTCCAGAAGTGTTCTAAGGCCCTCGATGGAGGCAGTTGCTGGGACTGCAAAGAAGCGCTTGTTGTTGCTGCTGATCTCTTGGATCAGCAAACGTCCTAGGAGGCTGCTGGACTTGGGCTCTGTCTTTTGACAGAGAGCCATCTGACTGCAATGCAAAGCAGGATGTGGTTTCTTAAGTAGAATAGGAGGCTACAGGAAGAAGGAATTTTAGTTTTAATTAACATGTAAACACTTACCTGTTTATGCAGCCCTTGAAAGGGAAGGAGAGCATGGTTGTTCTGTGCAGTCAGGGTAAGTATTGGAATAGCTCAAGTGGTCCTTCAAACTGCCAAGTGGCACAGTGTGTGAGGCCTGGAATAATGGAGTAGAACATACACTGGCCTGACCTCATGTCCCTGTCTCCCACACTGCACATGGAAACGATAGGACTTCTGCATCAGTAGCACAGTCTTCACTGGGTCTTAAGTGATGTGGAGTTGTTTGGGTTTTTTTTTGCAGATTAGCAATCTATATGGTGAACGATATCACAAAATTCTGTCTAGCAAAAACTGCTGCCAACATTTCAAAATATCTAGCAAATCCTCTCCCCTTCAAACAGTCTCCTTAAAGTTGTGTGCTCCAAACAGAAAGCTGTTTTACTGAATTTTCGGTTATGTGGTTTTCCTGCCCGGATTTCTGTGAAAGCATGTGATCCACAAGGCATATCGAAGTTATCTCATGGGTAAAAGCATGTAAAGAAGCAGCATGTCATTTTCTTGAAATCCCCTGTAAAATGGCTAGCCCATTGCCTTAACCATGCAAAAGAGTTTTAGAGGTGTAAGAGGAAAGAAGGATTTTGCAGACACTCCAAGCCAGGGCTGGGGGAGATCTGAGCTGTGCTGGTGGCTCTTCAGTTGCCCATCAAGAACTAGCCCAAATGTGCCTTCTTTGCCCCATTTGGGAGGCAATGACTGTGTAAAGCATCTGGGTTCTGCTGATGAAAAATAGAACACAAGGTCCACGCTTTGCTGGGTTGACTCCTTAGGTCTGGCCATACCTGCCGCTGTGACACATAAACCAGGTTTGTGCTCCTGGGAAGAATTCACTGCAGCACTTCAGGGTGTGAAGTTTCTCTCTTGTGCTGGCTCTGCATCAACCTCTTTCTCCTTAATGCAGCCAATACATGGAAGGGAGAACAAGCTCTCTTATTCCTTGTCTTAATTCCTTTCCTGGTTGTTTAGGGTGAATCATTAACCAAGCACTTGAGTCTGGCAAAGCAGAAATGTTTTCTGAGTGCCTTTTGCAGACTGCACGTAGCCTTGGCCTTCTGCAGAAGGAGTAGCTCCCCACTCCCACAGGAACAAATGCACTGCTGAGTCCTTCTGCTCGCTATGTTTAACCAGGCCTTGCACTTGTACATTTATATACTGAAGTGCGTATGTATATTTTAAACTTCTGATGTTTCTCTTGCTTTGGGAGTGAGGAAGGGGAATGGTGGACATGTCCTCTGGAAAGTGGTCAAGAGGTATGTTAACTTTTCCTCTGATTCCTCCTTTGTAGCCTACTCATGAGTGTTTTGGTAAAAGGAGACCTTCTCCTTCAGTTAATGAACTGAAACTGGTCTCTAGGGTGATGTTGACATGCCAGCTCTCCATACATGGAAAATGACTCAGGAACAGTTCTCCATAGTTTGCTGAAGGTCATGAACAAGGTACCCTTCTGTGAAAGATGGGGTGGTTTTGTCCAATGGCTGCTTCCTCCACAGATCTTTCTGCTTGTCTTGAAACCATTGCCTTGGTGTGCTGGGCTGTAAATCCCTCGGGGTAGTGGTGAAGGAACAGCATGGTCGTCAGTAACTATACTTAACATGCTTATTCAGATGTAGGTTGGTTGGCTGTGTCCTTTCTCCACGAACCAAGACCGAATTACTACTGAAATGCTGTGACAATGTCAAGCAGGTGAGTGCTTTCATTGTGAACCCATACATCCCCTTAACCCTTACTGTAAGTGCTGAATGATGGGAGCCCTCGAGCCCTCCCTCTCATAGCCCATCAGTCCTGTTCATGCCACAGACACAGTGCAAATGCTGTTTTCTTCCTTTTAAATTTATCTGTCAGTCCTCACACTGTATTTCCATGGTATAAGCAAAGTTGTCTGGATAATTAACTAATGCAGTTTCAACTGCATCACTTCAAACAGATGTTCCTGTCTGTGCTTTTAAAGCCAATGGCCTTGGTTTTGCAGCAGTCAATGAGATGCCACCTGAATGCAAGAGATTGGGTGCCTGAAGCTATTTGCTTCTACTCAGTCTTACTATGCTGCACATGAACCCCATTTAGAGAGCTCTACTGGGACTACATATTCAGGTCTTCATTTTTAGGAGATGTCAGCAGTGAGATTGTTCAACATTAACTCTTCTACATGTGCCTCTATCCATTATAATTGTCCTGATTTATTCAGTCACAGTTCCTTTTCTGCAGCATCCCCTTGCTGCTCAGCACTTGTGGTCCTGAGTGTGAACCTGGGATGTGTGGCAGATGGGGCTGTGGTGTATCAGATCCACATTCAGGCTGCCACAGGACCAGCAGTGCCTGGCTGGTGGGGTAGAGGTGCTGGGTGTCCTCCAGCCACCAGTGGGAACTGCTGCTCTTGATGGCTGGCTGAGGGTGGGCGAATGCAGCCATTTCACAAGGAGCATGAGTCAGTGTTTCCTCAGCTCTTATCAGCTATAAAATTGGCACGGAAATTTGAGCTTGTTTCATGCTGAAATTCAATTGAATATGGAAAAACATGGAAAAGTCAGATGGAAATGCTGGTCTTTCCATCCCACCCTTGGCTCCATACCTTCATCATCCAACACTGGAGGGACTCTGCAGGCTTAAACGTCCGATGTTATGGGTGAGCACAAGCTGCTGCCAGCTGGCAGAAAGCAAACCTCTTCCTCACTTGTCTTACATCCTCTTCCACAAGTCCACATCCATCCCTAGCCAGTCCTATTCCCTGTCCCTTTCCACCTTTCCTCCCCTTTCCTCTGCCTCTGCTAGATGCCATTGAGGGCCATTTCAAAACATATCTCTCTTTCCTAGTCTCTTCTTTGCCAGTCTTTCCTCTTGCCAGGGCTCCAAACCATGACTCTTCCTTGTTCCCAAACTCCTTGGTTTTCATTTATGCCTCTTGCTGCAGTAGGTCTGCGTCTGACCTCCTCCTTCACAGCCCAAAGCCAGCCATGTCCCTGCAGCTCTGCAAGAGATCAGGAACTTCTTACCCACAGCAGAATTAGCAGGTAACAGTTATTCTCAAAAGCCTTTTACTGAGCCTTTAAATGCAGTTTTCCCTTGCTCTGTAATCTGGCCAAAGTTGGGTAGATTTTAATAGGGATAGACACATTTCTACCACAAAGACCTCATCGCTGCCAAATTTCAAAATTCCCATTCTGAAGCTAGAGATTGCATATAAAGGATTGTCTGGATTTATTTAATGTGTGCCAAGCAATGTATTTTTCCCTTAATAATATTCCTGGAAATGGCTGAACTGTTTTGGCTAAAGCAGAAGCAAAACGGTTTGGAATCCAATTCTCAGTGTTAAAATTTGGTAAAGTCAAGTAAGTGCCATTTTCTGTCATTTGCCCTGTGGAAGGAGCGAAGAGGAGGTGGCACTCCTTGTTGGAAAACCAGCTTCCAACCAACAAGTGTTCCTTTTAGGAAACTTATTGTTTGGAACCAGTGAGAAACATCCCCGTGCTTGTGTGTCTGATGCACCGTGTGGTCCTTACCTTCTTTTTAAATAGTGACCATGACAATCCATAAGCATCAGTTCTGCTTCCAGCTACCCTGAACTGCTTATATCTGCCCTTTAAACCATCCTGGCTGCTCCTTTCCACCTTTACCACTCCTGGGCTTAAGGCTGGATCAATACGTGGAATCTGTAGGTGTGTATTAGATTTTGGTCCCCAAGTCATCTCAGTGCTCATTTCTAACCCGAGAACTATATCTGCAGAACCCCTTTGTGCCAAAGAAGAATGTCCCCCATGGACATTTCATTCTCTTTTTTGGGTTAAAGCCTTCATAGCATTGTGATGTGAATGAGGACAGGGCACCTTCCCTCATCTATGCCCAGAGTCCTTCCTCTGTTTTTAGGACCCCCGGCACAATGACATACAGCTCCTGTTCTCCTTCCTGGGTATATGGAATGCTTAGGTACATAAATCGATTGTGAAATGCTTTGGCAACCTTTACCAAATTGGTTTTGTCACAGAAAGTAGAGACCTCTTGATATATTAAATTCTAAAATTTCATGGTTTTCTTTTTTTTTTTTTTTAATGACCATGACTAAACAACCAACCAACCAAAATCAGTTGCACTCATAAAAAAACGGTGTGCTTACTGACCTCAGCACCCCAAACTGGATGATCGTGCCCTTTCCAAGCTTGTGCTGTGTAAGGCCTTTCCATAACTCCTCTTGCTATCAAACCGTACTGGCACCATAGCATGGGCCCACCTCTTTTATTAGCTGCAGAGCTGTGAACATCTCTCTTTATGTATACAGTGTTTGCACTCTGTGGCTTTGGGCTAATAATGGCCTCTAAAGATGGTTTTGGAAAGTTGCTGACCTTTTCCCAGGGAGTGGGATGTGACTTTGTGATTTCCTACCTTTAGACAGACAACCTGCATGTGGGCTTGACTGCAGAGTGAAGGCAGTGTGAGAGTCATCCTCGCTTACACCCCTTTTTCCTTCCTTTATGTTCTGCTTTGCCTCCTGGGTTGTTTTCCACCTGTTTTCTCCCAGGCTAGTGATTTCAGAGTGATAATGTCCATCCACAACAAGCTACTGCTCATAACCAAGGTAAGGTGGCTGCTGTGCCAGGTAGCCCAGACTGACCGCACCGCTGCTTTGGTTGGAGAAAGGAGCTGTTTCAGAAGAGCACGGCCATCCCCAGCGTGCCTCTGGGCTCGGTGCACACAAGGGCTGCTCAGAGGAGCCCCTTGACCCCGTGCCGTCTCTGTGACCTCTTCGACTCTGACTGATAACAGTGAGTAGCACGGTTTGTGTTGGGGCTTTGTTCTCTGCTCTACGGAGAGAAACATTAAACTGCAGAATGACTAAGTGCCTTTTGAAAGGCCACATAATGAATCAGTGAATGAACAACAACCCCCAGCAGCTCCAGCCCCCCTCCTTTCTCTCTGCAGAACAATGCTGCTTTCCCCATATCAAGATGTCCATGTAGTACACGTTGCATACCAAATTATGGTAAAAAAAGAAATTTGGATATTAATATTTATATTGTAGCGATGCTGCTGCCCTACAGGCTCTGTAAATACTGGCACCACAACAATGTGAATTATCCCTTTCATGCAAAACCCTGGCCAGCAAAATACCTTGTCAATGCAAAACAAAATTGCTGCACAAAAGTTTGACAGCTACATTCATTTTACACGTCAATCAAAGGATCCTAAAGGCTTTATTGTCACTGTACAATGTCTGAACAATCTGCTAGCCCAATATGCCACAAAGCTATTTTCTCACTACTCCTTTGATTTAAAAAATAGCCACCAATAACTTTTGTCAAACGGTCTGAGAAAGCTGCACGAGCAGCAAAGACATCTTAGATTTTCTTGGGTGTCTGTGGGCTGGAGGCACTCCAGGCCTAACTCGCTGCCTTACGCTAGCATGCACAGCGCTTGCAGCAGTTGGGATCCGATCAGAAACATGGGATGCACAGTTTAAATTGCTGCACAAACCCCTGCACAGGCTGAGGCTGTAAAGGTGGCACGGCGAGTTAGGAGGGAAAAGTTACGCTAAAGAGGCGTGAATTTAACCACTTAACCTGCTTTTTGTCTGCTTTTGCCTGGTATCAGATGTTCAGGCGTCTCTGTCCCGGGTCTTCCCCAAAGACGGGACTGACCTTTTGAATCGTCCCAAGTTATGTTTTGAAACGGGGGTTTTGGGAAGGGCTTGCTCTCGGTAGACTAGGCTACAGCTTGGAGGGGGAGTTTTTGGAGGGATTTTTTAAAATTGTATTTTATTTTTTCCCTCCATAGCGTGCTCTCCTCACCAACTGTGTCAAAAAGCAGCCATCAGTTGTCTCTTTATTTGTTGTAATTTGGAGCAGGGGGATGGACGAGGCCGGGTCCGTTTCCCCAGGAGGCAGCAGCACCAGCAACGCCGCACCTCGGGCTGCCCCAGGGCAGGGCACTTTGGGTATGCCTAGTTTTGGGGGCGCAGCTGCCAGCTGTTCTCCAGCTGTGCGAGTCCTCGGCGCTTTTTTTTTTTTTTGGCGCCGGATGAAGAAGACGCATGACGGCGGGCTTCC
>VZTU01025197.1:250311-337900 GCA_013400835.1 Zapornia atra | reverse complement strand
CCGGGGGCGGCACCGCATCCCTGCCAGTCACCGGCTCCCACTCCCGGCTCGGGAACGTCCCGGCATCGCCAGGCAAGTGGCTTCGCTTGACAGTGCTGCTGCGGGAGGAGGTAGGGAAGCAGTCGTGGGGCATCACCTCCCGGCGTCCTCCTTGCACGTGAAATGCAGCGTCGTGGTCCCGCGCCACGACAGACCCTGTCACGTCTGATTTATGAGGGTGTCGTAACTTGATCGACTTCAGTTTGCTCTGGGCTGGAGCCTAAATTAAGTTTCCTGGTTCAAAATATTTTGGAGGTCAGCTGTTTCCTCTAAGCTGTCAGTGTGGTTCTTAGCCCGCTTTGGTGGGTGGCTTTGCTTTCGGACCCTTGTCGCTGGTACCACAGCAGCAGCAAAACCTCAGGAGGGAGCTTCCTGCACGTGCCCCTGGCTTCACCTTTCTGGTGGCCACTTTTGGGATGTGATGCTGCTTTTTGGCCTGGGCTAAAGGGTGTTTTTCAGCTGCTGACCTAACAGTGTAAAGAGTATCCCTCTTGCTCTTGTGTTTGGAACTGAACGGTGGGGATGCTCGGTGAGGATGCACACAGGAGACGTTGCAGCAGGAACACTGATCGTGACAGCTAGTGTTTCTACTTAAAAAGCATGGCAAAGAAATGGAGAAATGGAAAGTTTTAAAGAATTGTGGTGTTAATTCATGTGCTGAGAGTGCTCTGCTGCCCACTCATCATCCCAAAAACTGTGTGACATTTCCCTGAGGTGCAACGCTTGCTGCTGCGTCATGGGCATGTGTTTGATCACAGGCAAAATTAAACATGTTTTTATAATCAAGAGACTCCACAAGTAAGTTTGTGGTACATGGGAGTAAAATACACAGACCAAGACTTCCCACGGTGTTGAATTTTGTAGGTTTTGGTGTGTTTTCTCCTCATACAGCATTGCCCTCTTTTTTGAGCACAGAGCTCTTTCATTAATGTTTTAAATAATTACCATGGGCATGGCAAAGGCATAGAAGTCTTTCCATGCAATTACTTTGTGGCAAGCACCAAATGTCATGCAACGGAGTGTCTGGTGCTTGTGACAGCCAGTAGCCAGAACCCTGAGTATCTTTCATTTCAGCTTTGCAAGGCTGAAATCAACTGAGTGTAATTAGGTGATGCTGACAGAATGCAAAAGGCTTTCTGTACGCAGTGGGCTGTGGTTTTCTCACTAGCTCACCTCTGGCCAAGGACAGGCCTTTTAGTGAATGGGTGCAATGGTAAAGACACTGCAAACAGTTTTCCTGCTGTGGTAGGACTAGGAGTTCCAGTCGCTACACTTAGTGTTGTACAGAGAAACACCCCCCACTACCCAAGGCTGAAGCCTCAGCCAAGAGCATCGCTGCTTTGGTTTGTTCATTCTGACCCTAAAGGAAGCCCTCCTGAAGGACCTGAGGGTACATCCAGATGGGCAGTGAAGGAGTGGAGTACCGAGCCCCTCCTCTTCAGCAGGTGCAGAGGTAGAGGATGCTTCCCAGGGAGGTGGGGATAAACCCTCCTGTGCACAGTGCTTGGCTGTCTTGCTTCACCGCCTCGTGGGAAAGCATTATGACTCCCTCTGCTTGGGTGATTGCTCACACTTCTGCACCCGCAGACTCTGTCTGTAAACTCTTAGCAGAAGATGCATACTGATATTGGGATGGCTTTTGCCAGCTAGGAGCTGTTTTCCAGTGTCACTCACTTCTGGTTGGCATGTGGAGCTGCTGTGGTATTTTCTCAATGTTTAATGTGACCTAATTGTGCACTTCCACTGTCTGGGAGGATCAGCTCTTCTGGTGTGACAGTTGCCGTAAAACCGGTGCCGTTCAGGAGCCTCCCCAGCATTTGCAGCTGGGCTTAAGGCACGAGTTCCTTGATTCTTCTGTATCAGCCCTGCAAAGCATTGCGTGGCTGTGTGTGTGCAGCCAACTGCTTTGCATTGTGCCTGGTAATGGCTCGTCAGTGTTTAAAAGAAATGTAACCTCCAGCTGTCTAATTTGCTGGGGGGTGGGGGGAGGTTTTCTAATAATCTTTGTATTTACTCGGCATGTTTGGTTTGAAGCAGATGGAGGTAATGGATTGATCTACAGGACAAATGACAAGGCAAGAGGGTAAAAAGTGCGTGTGTGGCTACACTGCTGGAGGGGGAATGGGCATTTATGACTCTGGGGTCTCACTCCTGGCCCTTTCTAGGGTGGTGTGTTTTTGTTTTTTTTTGTAAATCAGCCTATTGAAACTGCATCCCACCAGCTTCTTCCTTTGAGCACTGCCAGCTGTTTCCTCAGGTCCCTGTAGTCACCTGTCCCTATCACCTACAAAGAAGGGGAAGAGGCTGAGCCCCTAACTGTGTAGAGAGGTGTGGAAGTGGCTGATGTGATCAGCACCTTCAGCTCAGCCATGCTGTGCCTTCTTTTTCTACCCAAGTCTTGGGGTGCTGGAACCTCCCTGTTGCACCATTTGCCCTGTTCCAGTGGCTGGACTGGCTAGCCCCTGCGTCCTTTTGGCTGAGCTGGGAAGTGCTTCTTCCCAAGCCACTGCTGCAGGCACTGGCACTGAGGAGGCCTGGGTCCGCTGCCCTGGCAGGCAGCTGGCAAGTTACAAAATATGGATTCCCATAACATTATTATTTTTTTTAATATTAACTCATCATGCAGCTGTCCTGGGAAGAGTTAGAAATCAGTTCTGCAAAAAGGCTGCAGTGATTGTTGGTGAAGAGTTCTGTTGTGTCAATGATTTATAAGCATCAGGGTATCAGGACATCGTGTTCGCTCTCCGGTGGTGAGAAGGACTGCAAATAATCTAATAAATTACGCATGCAAGTTCACACTTTGAGTAAGTTCAGTTGCAAGTTCTGAGACTTAAAAGTGAGGAAGTATCAGAAATCAGGCTGCTGATGAATATTTTATATATCAGGCAGTTTGTCTGGTCCCGCAGTTGGACAAGATGATCATTGTAGGTCTCTTCCAACTGGAATACACTGCTGTGCTCCTGATGGCAGAGCCTTCAACAGGGTCACAGATTTGCTTCCCACCCCTGCCCCAGCTCCTCCCACCACCTTTTGCTGCAGTGGATGATGCTCAGGGGGATGAATTAGAGGCAGGCTGCTGCCTGCAGTGCCCCTGTCCAACTGCCTTGGAGCCAGGCAGGGCTGCAGGAGCACTAAGGAGGGTATACTGGTTTTGGCAGCTGGATGGTGTCAAGAAAAGCTGGCTTCTCTCCTTGCACAGGTTTCCAGGGTGCTGTCCAGTAAGTCAGGGAAGCCACATCAGGGTTCCTTCTTGGGCTCAGAAACCCCAGTGTGTGAGATGTGCTGGAAGAAGCTGTCTGTGCCCAGAGAGCAATCCAAAGAGACATACAGGAAATGTCATTTGCCACATCCTTGGCAGAGTGCTGCTCCAGGGAGGGGGTGGATGGGTGGGAGGGTGTTGTCAGACCCCTGAAATGTATCACCCTCTGGGCATGTTTGCTCGCAGCACAGTGCACTGAATCACTGACGCAACCTTGGGACTGTTAGGCTTTTCCATAACTTAATCTACTGTGTGGCAGAAAAGCTTAGATGCTTCAACAGATTTTTGAAGCTGCCTTGTGTCCTGCATCCTGTAAAACAGATCTAATCCTTATCGTGAGCTAACTCAATCTAGACAAGCTGCTATTATACTATTTCAGAGGATAGTTAAAGTTGTTCCATCAGTCTTGAGCTGGAATATGGAGTGAGAGCATACAGAACTCAGTACTGTATATTTTAACAGGTCTCAGAATGTTGAGAGTGTCAATGGTTTGACCTGGTGTCTTTGCAGTGCTCACATCACTGCTTCCACCTTAGCAAATGCAGGTTTGGAGCATTTCTGAGATGTTTTGATGCAGTGAGAAGAGAGCTCTAGAGGTCACAGCTGGAGAGAGGAAGATCCCAGAGGGACATCACCCCTGAGGGACATCCATCTCTGCTCTCCACCAGTGGCCAGCAGTGCTGCTGAAGGGCAATGCCTCTTCCAACTTGCATGAAGAACAAGCAGGGAGAGGTAAGGTCATTAAGTGTTTCATACTCAGTCCAACTAAGAGTTCCAAACTTGAGTGATAGAGTCAGAAGCTTCAAAGCCAAACGTTTCGTAATACACAGCAGAAGAGAAGGGGGTTTAAAACAGAGTTTAGACTGCATTGTATCTTTGAAACTGGATGAATGCCTGTAACTGTGGTTCTGAATTGCTTCTCAAGCTGGAAGGCATGCAAATGGGAAATTTCACAAAATATCAGATCCCATAGGATTTTTGCTGCTTGAAATCAGTCACGTTGTAAGATTTGGGCACTGTCAAGACTTAGTCCTGTTTTAAACTGAAGAGTTACTTTTAAAATGAACCTAGCTATTAATTTGAATTTGGTCTTTGCATAGCACCTCTTCCAGCTGCTGCAATAAAGCCTGTTATTGCAGCTATAAATACATAATACCACATATTATTTAAAATGTGCAAAAGTAATGTATATCCCTGGTACTGAGCCACAGTATGGTGTCTCCTGGCACTGCGTGTGCTTATGGAACCCGTGGAAGCATCTCTAATGTGAAGCAAGTGCCTGTCATGCAAGCACAGACTGTGGTCAGCGTGGGCTGTCCTGACTTGGAGCTCCTTTGTTTGTGAAAAGAAATGTCATTTCCCTCTTTCCAGACTGTATCTTACACTTACTTTATATTGCTTTCAGTTAAAATGCAAATAGAGGAGCATTTTGGTGGCACAGTGGTTTTTTTACATGGTTTTGTGTGAAGGCTTTGTGGGTAGCTTCATGTCCTTTATACCACATCCTGATACAACTTAAAGAATTTGAAGACCATGAAGTGCCCAAGCACTATCAGAATGAAAGAAATTGGATTAAATTATGACCTGTGTAAATTCAATCCCTTCTATTGTGCATTGCAACAAAACCTTTGGCTATGCTCTATGCAGGGAAAAGCTGTGCAATGTCAGAAGATGCAGCTGGATGTCAGAAGATTTAGCCCCACACCTTGAAACAAGGGCCTCTTGGACCTGTGTGAACTGTGATGGCTTTTCATCATGCTCATGGACTGATCAGGTTTGGGATAATGTTTGTGGGGATGCCAAAATGGCATTTCTCCCTGCAGTAGTCCATGCCAAATCCCAATCCCTGGCTTTACTGCTTTGGAAGCTATAGGATTTTTCAATAAAATGGGTAAAATTGCAAACAACTTCAGCCTGGGCAAAAGAGTGCATTTCAGAATCTTGTCTTGGTGATGACTGAGAGGTCATTGTTGATTGGAAAAAAAAAATCTAATTACATCAGATGGAGTATCAAAAAATTTGGCTATATCTTGACAAAGCTATAAACAGCAGAAGATAGGAGAATGTGATGGGACGTACCAGGAAGCTTGTGGTATTGGGTGGCCCTACCACCGCCTGTAATAACTCTTTAATATGATCAGCTGGTTGAATGCTCAGCATATAATCTTTCAGATTCTCTTTGTATTTTAGTTGTTTAGTGCTCGGAGGGCCAGATACGAAGTGCATTTAGGGACACAGATTTGGTGGCTACAGCCTGGTCCCATCAGTATTTTAAGTTTTGCAGAGCTTCAGCTTTGCACGTGTGTTATGGCTTTGGCTAAAATTAATTGGTTCAGACAATCAGCCCCACTCAAGAGATCTCTTAAATACAGACTGAAATGCTCATGGAAGTCTTGGAGACTTACCCAGTTAACCCTTTAAGTTAATCCCTTTTTGTTGTATTTTCTGATATTTTTTAGCATGTACTTACTAATTGTTCCCATGTGACCATATTAGAATGAAGTGCAGAGTTTTGCCAAACACGGACACAAGTTTGTTTTTGTTTTCTTATTTAAGGTATTACAGCTTCTTGGGCCGTTTTGAAGTAGGTGTTGTACACAAAATGATGGTGTTATGTATAATCTATTTCTGTAGGAAAAGGAACATATTTTCCTACCTATTATGGAGTGTTCTGATGCAAAGGACAGTTTATTTCTAGCTGTATTTTTTTTCCTAGCCTTTTTTTAGTGCCGTCAGTCTTGTCCTGTGTTATTAGGACAGTAGTTTTCATCACCACCCACTCTTAGTTGTAAAGCAATGAGATCATGTAATTTTTCATTTTGTGGAAAGGTTTGCAATTTCAAATTTTTTCTTGATACAGGATGGAAAAAAACCCAGAAAATTTCATAAATCTCGCTAATCAAATGATGCACAATCATTTTACTAAGTTTCATAGAATTTTAAAAAAAAAAGGTTTTCAAAATTAAAAAAAGGATCATTCCATTTCAGAAAGTTTGAAATAGTGCATTTAAGTCTCACTAAAACTTTGTTATCAACTTTCCCCCTCCCCAAAGCTGCCACATTTCACTTTTAGCTGCTCAGTGTTTTCCAGCAACAGGCAGCAACCCCAGTGGGGTACCACACAAGTGTTTTTTCAAACAAGCAAACCCACAGGACTTCACAAACAACAAATTGTAACTACTCTGGTTTCATTGGTCATTTTCTTCTTGGTATGAGCCTTTCAGCTGACCTCTATCTCTTTGCAGCTGACATGTATCTAAAATGCACTTTCTCAACATGGCCTGGAGCAGGGAATCTCTTCATCTTCTTCATGCTGATTTCTGGAAGATGGGTTGAACACATCTGCCTTTCAACAAGCAGTGATGTTTATGGAAACAATGCCTTCTGCAACTGGAAATTTAGGATTACAGATTCAGGAGCCTTCACTAGTTAATACATAGTACAACCGAGCACGGTTCATGGAAGTCCAGCACCCAAACACATACAACTCTCAAACTGCTCTGGAATAGTTTAGAGCATGCTCTCAAAGTTTGGATAATGTAACTACTGATTCCCAAAAGGGATAAAATTGTTTTTCTTCTGCGATCTGACCATATCTTTGAACAGTTTCAAATAAATTCTTTACCTTACCCTGACATGTGTGCACATATTTTAGGAGTGAGAAAGCCCAAAAATTAGCTGACTAAAGAAGAAGTGAAATTGAACCCAGTCAAGACTGAGCATGTCCCTAGTTGCAGAGGTTTGTTGTTTTTTTTTTCCAGTGCTTCTTTGTCAAGAGCTTTTATCCTTTTCCTGCCTTTTCACACTGAAGTCAAAGAGGTCTTGATGTCATCAGAAATATGCTTGCATCTAGTCCAATGATGTTCCTGTAAAATCTGAGATCTGGATCTTCTAGGAATGTCTATTTTTTGACTGGGTTTTAGTGCAACACCCCGGCACAATGTTCTTACTACAGAGCAAACAGGTAGTTGTATCGCGGATGCACGCTCAACATTTCGGCTTTATGGGGTGTGACATACCAAACAAGCGTGTTTTTCAGAGAGAGACCTTGGGTCTAACTCTTACCTACATTTGTAGGATCCATATGGGACATGTAATGTTCCCAAATCCTCTCAAGAGAGCCACTCAGATAGGGGAAACAGTCTTTCTAGCTCTGTAACCTTAACAAAGATTGCAGTATGCCTTCAGAGCAAAATATGCATGACATCTGGAAGCAATTATTCCTTTAAAAATCACTCTGTGAGTCAACATTGAAAATGCACTCAGCACCGAAAATGAAAACTAATAAACACTGAAGTTTCCAGTTATCCCACAGTCTGAGTGACCCACGCTGGAACAAAGTCATTTCTAGAAAGCCTGAGCAGGGTGTAGGCATAAAGCCAATCTTGGGTCCCAAAGCCAGCCAAGCTGTGCTGAGACAAAGAAGTAACATTTGTATGAAATCAGATGGCCAAGAAGATTTTCTTTCTGTTATATTACGGGAATAGGGGGGCCATTACAAGGAACCAAGTCACACTAACAGATCTTGCCCATCAAGGAACTGAGCACAGCATGTGTGGATTTAGAACCAAATCATACTGACTAGTGATATGACTCAGTTATCTGGCTCTTTTAAAACAGTCTAATGTAGGAATGACACAGGGCTGGAAAACCTGCAGTAAAAAACTACTGTGACTGCGGTCTACCAGGCTAGTGAGGGAGCACAGATGCTCTGCTGGGCTATGCTGGCAGAGTGGGTCTCAGGACATTTCTGAAAAGGGCAGGCACTGAAGCAGTTTCTGAGTGCTTTAGATCTCACCAGATGTCACCTTCAACCTTTCCACAGTAGTGTGGAAGACAACTGAGAGTTGCTTTCTCCCCTCTCAGCAAGATTAAGGTGTGCTCTAATGCAGCAATTGCTAGATGAATTATCTTACTCCAAAGCCAGGGAGGACAGCTTGCCAGGCTGTTACTCGCCTGGTTTCCTATGGAAATGTAAGTTTGTTTGCTTATGCTGTGTCAGTCTGTCTTCTGGTCACTCTTAAGAGAAAACTATATGTTGGATATAAGGGAAAAATCTTCAACACGAGGGTGGTAGTTGACTGGAACAGCTTGCCCAGAGAGGTAGTGGAGGCATCATCCCTGGAGACATTCAAGGTCAGCTTGATGGGGCTCTGAGCAACCTGATCTAGTGAAGATGTCCCTGCTTACTGCAGGGGGGTTGGACTAGATGGCCTTTAAAGGTCCTTTCCAACCTGATGCATTCTATGATTCCATTAAATTCCTTGAGTTTTGTGAAGACAGGTGACTCTGTTGGGGGAGAGAGCCATGACTAGTGTGAACTCAGCAGTGCTCATGGGCAGCAGAGGACCTGCCCCAGAAAGGGGAGCCCTAGGGTGTACCAGGGAACCCTAGTGGCACAGGCAGAGCCACAGGACACACAGACCCAGCATCTCCCAGTGGCACTGCCTTGTTTGTAATCCAGTATTGCCCTCCAAACACCTCTCCGAAGTGGACCTTCCTCTTCTTCCTATGTGCTGAAGAGCAGTTTCAGTAGGGCATGTGAAGCCTCTATGTCAGGAGGTGCTTTCTGTCCCCTCTGATTCCCTCCAGCCTTTTTGCCACTTGGTGCAGGCTGGCACTGCCACGCATGTGCTGGGCTGGGGAAGTCCCTTTTGCAGTGCAACCTGCTGTTGCAGCGTGTCTCCAGTAACCTGCAGAGCTTGCCTAGGCAGAGGAGAGATGTCAAAGACTGTGCACTGTGTCTTTAGGACAATGCCCAGTTGCTCTGTTTTCCAATAATGTCAATTTTGTTGTGCATTCTACCCAGCACCAAAAAGCTCGACAAAGTCCTGAGGTGTTGCACTGTCTAATGAAATAGTTGAAGTCAAAGGCTTTAAGCGTCTCACTTCCCATCTCAGAGTGCATCAGGGCAAAAGCCCTGGTGTCTCTGTGTCAAACGGTGTGGTAGATGGCTCCTGATTTACTTGGAGACAGGAATAATATGTATTATCCGGGCTGCAAGAAACTCAACTGCTTAATGGTCACGAAGATCTCTGAGTACCTACTGTTCTCCAGAAGGACTAGGTGGTAGTGCTGATGAACATATTTGTGCTGATAAACATTGTGCCCAATTTGCATGCCAGCTGGATCAGCTACTTACTTGCTATTCTTTTTGCAACCGTCGTTTTTATCATAAATATTTTCCAGACGTACACCAGTAGCTCATATCGCTTGGCTGGCAAGTCTAATACAAGTCTGTCTTAGTAAGCCAGACAGTTTGTACAAAACAAGCTGACTCTGTACCCCAGAAAGTGGTCATTTCCTGATGCTTTTGAGTCTCTGAGCTCTTTCTCAATACCTACGGTACATCTGCTGGCAGATTATGGCAGGAATGTTATAACTCCACAGGCATCAGTGGAGGAAATGGTGATTTGCTAGCTCATGTTATACCTCTTTCCAATGAAATACTATTTTAAAAATAACTTCAGGTCTGATGGGTGTCAGAGGAAGTGGCTTGGGACCCCAGTTCTTTATCTTGAAACTGTGGGTTTGCAGCCACATTAAAACATGTTGGTGAAGTGTAGGTGTCACTCCACTTTGCACTTTATTATGGGGAGGATCCGGCAGTGAAGGGGTGATTCCTGTGACTACAGAACTGTGACCCATGTAGGCAAGGAGGGCAAAAAGCAAGATGGGGTGTGAAAGGGAGACAAAGGGAAGACAGCTGCAAAGTGAGATGCATGTGGTGGGAGGAATGGAGCTGATGTGCAAGAAAAGGAGTCAGTAGAGGAGTGGAAGGACGTTAAATGAGCAGAGGTACTACAGGTTTGCGTTGCAGCCCTTCAAGAGGTCAGAGCCATGGCCCTCCTGAAGCGCCTGTGGGGACAAGCCAGGGCTGACGCTTGTGCTACAGCCGGTGAGGGAAAGGGATGACAAGGGGCCATCCTGCTCCTCCCCTTCAGGGTAAGGCTGTGGACTGCATGGGGAAGGGCCAGGGGTTTTTTTTTGCCAGCGTGTCAAATTGTCATGCTGCCAGAGACAGCGGTAATCGGATCAGGATGGGATTTCCTCCTCACCTCGGGGTGGCAGGCCGGGTTTTTGCTGTTCTCAGCACCCTGGAGCAAGACTACCTTCTGAGGATCATCAAGCATTTTCCCCTGGGATTTGTTGTGAGCTCTTCTTAAAGAGCACCTGGTGGCTCCTGATGAAAGCAGGAGGCATAGTGTTGCATTTTTGGGGTGGGTTTTTTTGGTGGTGGGTTCTTGTGTGGGGTTTTTTGTTTTGTTCTCCTGTATTTTCTGTGTCGTGGTCCCTGTGCTGGCCACCCTGAAGGCCTGTGGTGAGCAAGTCCGGAGCAGTCCCTGGGCATTGGGGTGCCTGTGTAGTGAATGAACGTTTCAGCCTTACTAAGCAGTAAGTTCATCAGTTTGTCTCAGACACAAACTCCTAACTTGGGATCTCTTCTTCCTTTAAAACTTATATAAGTAGAAGTGTGGAGAAGTGGGAAGTATACTTAAGTCATTGCAGACTCTCATCTGGTGGTTCCTGGTCCAGATTTCATTGTGCTTCAGTATTTTCGTAACTACTCCTATTCTTAAGGCATGCTGAGAAGCAATCTAAGAGGCACAGTCAGCTGACATGGGTGCAGAGGGCGGTCCTTCCTCTCACCGCCTTCCTATCAGTGGGATGCAAGTCCAAAAGGCTTTTAGTTTCTAGACTTTTTGACTGCAGGAAGTCCAAAATCCAAGCTCCCAAATAGCAGTGAGGGGATGAAGAATTTACAGTGCCAAATTGCCTTGACATTTGGTGCCAGCTCTGAGGCCTAAGCTGCAGCAAACAAGATGTAGTCTCTGCAGGCAGCGTAGGGGCTGCAGAGATCTTTGGTGGCCATAGAACAGGCAGCTTCTCCTCCTGCTGTAGTCCATAGCTCCAACTGGTGATACCAGGTGCAGGCAAGTCTGGGTGAGATCAGTGGGGTGACATTGCTGGTATCTTTGACTCAGCTGGTTGGAACATGCTGGACACTAATGCTTTCATATTTGAATCCCTTTGTTATACAAATGGATGATTAAGAAGAAAGAACATTGCTTGAAATAAAATGTAGCAGCAGCTTGTTTCTGGTGGCCTAAATCCACTCTTTTAGTGTTTCTAGCCAAGCAGTGAGGCACAGGCTGGCTTTTCTTGCTGCTCTAGATAGAACTACTTAAAGGGCTAAACAAAAGTCTGATTTTAAGCAGTGATCAGTCTCCACCCAGTTGTTCTCACCTTTGCGTTGGGGTAAGAACAGATAGTTTGGAGGCAAGCTCCTTCCAAAACCCTGCTCATTTTGATGCCCAAAGTGGTGGGGTCTCTGCACTTCTGAAAATGCTGATGCCTGCTGCACTACTGCAGGGGGGGAAGTGGTACCTTTAAAGAAGCTCTTCCTTCTTTCTGGCTCACGCCCTGTGCAGCAGGAGAGCTTTCATCCTCTGTTTACTGTCAGTTGCTTGGAGTTCATCACTTACATCACTTTCACATATGCTTTACTCTGGGTGGATAAGCAGTGATAAAAGAGCTTGTTTTATTTTGGTGCCTTGACCTGAGTGATTCACTTAAATAATCTGATGGCGCCTAGAAGGCGTGATTAAATAGCTATGATTGATTAAACAGCAGTGATGGCTCTGGCGCTACAGTGCGGGGACGTTTCTTTGCACTTTTTAAATCCTAGCCCTGTTGATAGCTGGTACGTTATCTAAACTCTCTTTCAGGGGGGTTTGCCAAAGTGCATAAGAGTCTATCTGAGAAATGCTGTGCTTGGGTCATTTTTTTAGATCAGGGGTGCAGTGAAGAAACAGCTTGTCCAGTTCTAAATATACTGTCCTTGACAGACGTGAAATAAGCCTACTGATTAAAATAGCTGCCTAGTTCCCAGTTCAAGATCTTACTGTATAACATCAGCGTTTGGCTGCCCTTCTGATAAACTTGGAGAAGAACCGATTTCCATTTTGCTCCTTTCGAAAGGGAAGAGGTTGGAGGGTTGTCATGCAGCAGGAATGCACCGATTCCAAGAATTTCTAAACAAGACCCACTGCATTGCGAATGGCAGCGGGAGATGGGATTTATGGGGAGATTACTTGGTTAAATGTAGCCCCAAGGAATGAAAAACGAGCGGCCCAGAAAAGAAATTTGTTGAATATCTTGGCAGTGAAATCGAGTGGCCTGATTTATGAGCAATACTGAGTTGTCTTTCTGCACACAGATTTCTGAGGTTGGTTTTTCAACCCATGCCCTTTGGAGGCGCAGCTCTCCGTGAGATGCTCTGTTGTAGGTACTGATCACAAAAAGTGATGGGACAGGCTCGCTCTTTCCCTATACAGCTAGGTGGATTTGCTTAGTGGATGGTCAGCTGCTCTAACAGGGCTGCTGAAGCTTTCTTTCCCTCAGGCCTTGCTCTGCTGATAGCTGTGGAGGGTGGGAAGGAGAGCTGGCTGCAGGGATGCAGAGCACTGGGGTCCCCACTGCAGAGAGGAACAGAGAATGATGGGGGGAGTGGATGGAGGTGCCAGAGGTGCCTGCTGAGGCTGGCTGAGTGTCTTGAGAGTTCAAGACCAGACTGGAGAGATCAAAAGGCATTTTGATCCCTTTGCTATGGTGTGCACTGCCAGAGGGACAGTCCACCCCATGTGGCTGGTGGGGCAACTCCTTCTCTAGGTGCCACCCCGAGTCGTACGCATGTGGCTGGCACAGCCTGGGATGAGTGACCATGAGACTGCAGGGGTGAGAGCTGGTGAGTCCTGGCCAATGTGCATAGAGGTTGTGGATGAAACCATGGCTGTATTGGAGTCTCTCAGACTTCTGCTATTGCTTTCAGTGGAATCCCTCATTTTCCTGTGATGACTTTTCCATGTGTGTACGCACTGACATGCATGTATGTGTGAATCCATTAGCCACAGAAAACTGCTTTCCACAGGCAAAGCATCCCATCGGTGACAGTTCCTCTGAAATTTTCCATTCCACCATCTGCACCATTTTAAGACTGCCTGTGTCTCCAGGACTCTTGTTTTTGCCCATGTGAAGCTAACTGTCTATGATGAAGTCATGAGTTATTTGACTAAAATAAGAACTCAGTCTTCAAAATAAGAAACCCAAAACCAAACCCACAGCTATTTTTTCAAGTTCTAAAAAAAAAATTCATATTTCCTTTTTAAATTAATCTCTCACCACTTAGTATGAACTTGCAGTTCTGTGAGACATGGAGAGCTTTTTTTTTCAGTGGATGGCAAACCTGAAGTCAGTGGAAGATCTAAAGAGGTGGTTAAAGGTGAGCATGTGCTCCAGCGCTTGCTGAACCAGTATAAAGCATTCAGTGTTTTCCTGAGTTGTATCTTATATTTCAAAGGACGGTCCTTTGTTTTGTCAAAAGGTTCATTTCTCTTTTGCTATGTGCTGAGAGCTCAGGATAATCCTGTCTGGAGAGAAGCAGAGAGGAGGGAAGGTTCCACTTAGGAAAAGCTATTTTCAGTAATTCTGCTTTTTCTAGCCCCATTTTCCTAATTATGATCAGCTAATGCTGACAGACTGGTTCACAGAAATTAAACCCCATTATACAGTACAAACAAGTCAATGAGGCCTGGAGTCGGACCCTACTTTAACGTAAGTAAAATAAAGATCCCCCGTGGCTTTTAATTCCTTTTTATTTAGTTACTTAATTGAACCTGCACTGTTCTTCCTTTGTAATTGATTACCACACAGAAAAGGTAATGAAACAGAAAACTTTCTTTTCTCTCCAGTGATTTTTATGGTTATCATGGAAATGTTTTTACTGCTTCCTTTTGGGACATAAAAATGCTCAATATGGGCAAAGGGAAATCAATGTTTGTTAATTCAAGGCATTTACATGGTCGGAAGAGTAAAAGTTGTGGGGCTTTTGTTGGTGGAGTTTCACACGTGCNCCCCCCCTTTCCTTCTTTTTCCCCCTCTGGTAAATTAGCTCAGATTTTTCAGAATAATTAATCTGACATTTTATTGTCCCTTTCTTTTTTCAAAGCTGAATCTATATGAGTTTGGGGACCCAGCCCAAAACCCACCAAAACCAAATGGGAATCGTTCCATCCAATTCAGTGGCTTTGGACCGTGCTTTAGAAGTACATATTCAAAACATACTTGTATATGTATACACGCACAGAGATGCCTGTCTGCTGCACATGCCATTTGTCATAACTGGGATTAATCTCTGAGTAAGATAGGGAAGGTAAATTTGGGTTTTTTTCCCCTGGATTTAAAGAGAAGCTGACGTTAATTCCCCAATTCTGTTATTTCCTTTAAATTTCATTTCTCTTGTGCTTCTCTCTGTTTCTCTCACTTGGAAAGCCTGGTTTTCTTAATATTTTACATGTTCCCCTTTCTCCTCCCTTTATATCGGGGCGTCTTGGCTACCTTTGACAGAGCAGGGGTCTCACGGATGCTGTTCACCCAGTACCCAGTGCTGCACCGAGCTTCCTGACCCTTCATGAAGCGGTGGGTATTTCTCAATGGTGCACTCGCAGAGCTGGCAGAGACTTAAAGGACTCAAGCCTGAAAGTCTAAAGGAGTTGCCAACTTTCCCCACCCCTTGCCTTTGTGCATGCAGCTTTTTGCCTCGAAGCAATTTTAATAAAGACTATGTAACAACATGGTGTTGGCATAGCATGAGCAACATAATTCCATCTGTTTCTAGGGAAAATGTAAGAACGTGCAGTAGTATAGCATTAAGGTTCCAATTTTCAGCAGTTAAAACCCAGGCAGCACTGAAGTTACAGCCTGCTTTTCAAAAAACTGTTTAGTGATTTATTTATTTTTTTCATTGCCTTTGGTTTTTTTGGAACTCAAGCTCAGACACCTTGAAAAGATGTCTTGTGTTCAAAAAGCTTTGAGCACCCATCCTTGGAAACGAAGGCTCTGTTAGCTAGTTCAGTTCAGGCAGCCAAAATTATTGCATTCTGTTGATAGCATCGCAGAGCTGGTATTTAGTCTCTCGCTGTAGAGACGAATGAGGGCTGTAAAATTGTATTTGCAAACATTCATCTTAACTTCTATGAGAATTAACCTTGCGTTAGGCAGAGGGCTTGAGCATGCTAACTTGAATATTTTGCCAAACTTGGATCAGTATAAAAGAAGAGCTTTAAAAGGAGTATTCAGTGCTTTTCTGAATCGGGGCCTTGACACCTATGCTTTATTTGATTTTTTTGTGTGAATAATTACAAAGCTACATCAGGCAGAGTTTTTACTAAACATCACATTTGAAACAGTGATGTTAGAGTATCCTGTCAGTGCAATGGTGGTTATTTGTGCCAAAAGTCTGATTTTAAGAGTTATGCTGGTACAGTCAGGAAACAAACGATGCAGCATGTGGCTTCCTGGCATTTGTACCTAGTCAGAACAGCTTTCACTATCAGTGCTGCAAACTCAAAACAGTGTTCACAGGGAGATATCCATTGGCACAGAGCAATCCAGTGATCAAGGAGTGAAGAAGAAGAAGAGGTGCTTTGCTGGACCCGATATTATGAACAAGGAAGAGCTGATTACAGACATCATGTCACGTCGGAGGCAGTCTTGGCTGCAGTGACCATGAGAGTGGAGTTGAAGACTCTAAGAGGAGGGACCATGGCAAAAAGAAGGACCACAAGCCTGGATTTCAAGAGAACAAAATGCAGCCTCTTTGGAAGAAACGTATGGAATGCAGCCCCAGAGAGAAGAGGCATCCAGGAGAGGTGGGTGCTCAGGAAAGGACCATCCCAAAGAGTAGTAAACCAAGTAAAAGTGGCAGGAGGCCTGTATGGATGAGCAAGAAGTGCCCAACAGAATTCGGGCAGGACAAGGGGTAATGGCCTCAAATTGCAGCACAGGAAGTTCTGCACCAATATGCAGAAAGACTTTTACACAGTGAAGGTGACAGAGCACTGGCACAGGCTGCCCAGGGGTGTGTGGAGTCTGCTTCTCTGGAGATATTTAAGACCCATCTGGATGCCTTCCTGTGTGACCTGTCCTAGGGAATCTGCTTCAGCAGGGGAGATGAACTTGATTTCTGGAGGTCCCTTCCAACCCCTCCAATTCTGTGAATCTGTGAAAGGGTGTGTATGACATGGAAGCAGGAGCAGGTGAACCAGGAGGAGTGTAAAGATGCTGTCCAATCTTGCAGGGATGTGGTTTAGGAAAGCCAAGGCTGACCTGGAGTTGAACCTGCTGAGGTATGTGAAGGGCAACAAGAAAGGATTCTGCAAGTACACAATCAGCAAAAGGATGACAAGAGAACAAGTGGGCCTGCTGCTGAATGGTGCAGGGGAACTGGTGGCAAATGACATGGAAAAAGTCAAGGCACTTAATGCCTGCCAGCCTTAGTCTTTACTAGGAAACTCATCCTGAAGGAATCAGACACCCCTGAGACCAGAGGGAATATCTGGACCAAGAAAGACTTGCCCTTAGTGGAGGAGGACCAGGTTAGGGAGCACTTGAACAAGCTGGGCACACATAGTTCATGGAGCCTGACACAATGCACCTATGAGGGCTGAGGGAGCTGGTTGATGTCACTGAGAGATGCCTCTCAATGGTCTTTGAATGGTCATGGTGACTGGGAGAGATTCCTGATGACTGGAACTATCCTTCCATCTTCAAGAATGGCAAGAAGAAAAATGTAAGGAACTACAGTTTGGCCAACCTCTCCTTAGTCCCTAGGAAAGTGATGGAGAAAATTGTCCTGGAATTGCATTTCCAAACATAAGAAGGATAAGAATGTGATTTGGAACAGTCAGCATGGATTTACAAAGGGGGAATCTTGCTTGACCAACCTAATAACCTTCTACCAATGATGTTACTAGTGCGGTGGATGAGAGGAAAGCAGTGGATGTTGCTTAGCTCAACTTCATTAAAGCCTTTCACATTGTCCCCCATAACATTCTCATAGATGAGGTGACCAAGTAGTGGTTAGATAAGTGGACAATGAGGTGGATTAAAAAACCTGCCGAAAGACCAGGCCCAAAGGATTGTGATCAATGGCACAAAGTCCAGTTGGAGACAATTAACTGGTGATGTACCCTCAGAAAGTTCACAGATGATACTAAACTGTGAGGAGTGCTGATAAGCCAGAGGGATGTTCTGCCATTCAGAGAGACCTTGACATCCTGGGCAAATGAACAGAGATGAGTTTCATGAAGTTCCAACAAAGGGACGTGCAAAGTTCTGCACCTGAGGAGCAACAACCCTAGGCACCAGTACCTGCTGTGGGCCAACTGGCTTGAAAGCAGCTTTGCATGAAGGGCCTGGAGATCCTTTTGAACAGTAAGCTGACTATGAGCCATCAGTGCACTCTCATGACAAAAAAGGGCTAACAGCATACTGGGATGCATTATGAGGAGTGTAGCCAGCACGTGAGAGGAGGTGATCCTGCCCCTCTACTCAGCATTGGTGAGGCCACACCTGGAATTCGGTGTCCGGTTCTGGGTTCTTCAGTTTGAGAGAGACGTAGACATACTAGAGAGAGTTCAGTGAAGAGCCACGAGTATGACTGGAGGAAAGGCTGAGAAATCTGGACACATTCTGCTTGAAGAGAAGTTTCAGAGGGGATCCTATGAATG
Source organism: Zapornia atra (assembly GCA_013400835.1). NCBI lineage: Eukaryota > Metazoa > Chordata > Aves > Gruiformes > Rallidae > Zapornia > Zapornia atra. Next base: position 320,032 of record VZTU01025197.1, on the reverse strand, counting down.
TGTGTAAGTAACTGATGGGAGGAAGTGAAAAAGGAATCAGACTCCTCTCAGTAGTGCTCACTGGCAGGACAAGAGGCAGTGGGCACAAATTAAAAAGAGAAAGTACCATCTGAATAGGAGGAAACACTTTTCTGGGTTTAAAGGTGATCAGATGCCAGCACCTGTTACACAGAAAGGCTGTAGAGTTTCCATCCATAGAGATATTTAAAATGCAACTGGACACAGTCCTGGGCAACCTGCCTTAGCTGACTGTGCTTGAGCAGAGAGGTGAGACAAGATAACCTCCAGATGTCCCTTCCAACCTCACCCATTCTGTGATTTGCTAATCTCCTATTTAAATAATCATCAGTTCAGAACAGAAAGGATACCATAAAGCAGGTGAGTTACAACACATCATGTTTATTATTTTTTAATGGTAAATAGGGAGTTCAGGACAAGAAGAGTAGTTTGAAGATATTTTTGGTGAAAGCTCTTTAATCAATACTTCTAAAGAACAAACTCATATTGAGAATGATCCATTAATAAAACTTAAATTAAATGTGTAATGATGATTGATGATTCAAGCAACTCTGCCTGATTTTGTATGACTAGCATCTATGGCCTTGGGTTTGACCCTTAGTCAACCAGCAGAAACTGGTTAAATTCAAGTCTCTAACTCCTAGAAAAGTATTTAAAGCATCTGTAATAGTTTATTAGTTCAAGGCCACTTTCATGGTCACCCTTGGAGTGTCATTGTGTTAAGTCCTTCCTAAAAAAACCTAAGTGTAGCAGAGCAAGAAATTTATTTTAGAAAAGAAATTATATTTATGCTACATATGGACAACACACTCAACCTAGAGTAACTGTTATCCCATTATTTGATGCCTGCAATACTTTTAATATAGATTGTACTGCTTATCCAAAACCTTTAGGTACATGAGGTTCTGAGATGGTGGTGGCAGCAGGGGGATTGTTTGATTTTTATCTTTATTTTCTTCTGAGTGCTTGAATAATTTACTGTGGATGCCATGGTAAGCCATAGTAAGAGAGAAAACCATCAGATAGCACAGCAGCCACTGTAACATGATATGGTTGCTTGCAAATAAATCCAAATAACTACTGAGAAGCAGCCCCTCTGTTCCTCCTTACGCTTCTCGTGAATATGGCTCTATTTCTGCTCCCCAACAATGAGTGCATGTGAGCTGGTGGCATTCCCAGCCGCTCTGGGCTTGCCTTCTGAGAACAGGGTGGACCTGTTTCCCAGCCCTTTGCCTCGATAAGGGAGGTCCTGAGGGAATCTTCACATCTCCCTGTCTGCTGGAACTGGCTGCTCTCATATCTGTGTTTTTAGGGTTTTTTTTCATGAGGTATGACTCATCAGAGTCATCAAGCTGCAACCTTGTAAAAATGGCTTTTCTAGAGTCATAGAAACCACAAGATCCCATTACAAGCTGTTTCATTTTTGGTGACTAATGGAAGGTCAGCATTAATCAGACAAGGGGAAATTCTTAACTCTTTCTCAGATTCCCTTTTTCCTCTTTAGTAAGGAAAAAAAAGCTCACCAATAAATGAAATTCAGCTCAGATGGGTGTTCTTTGTACATGCTGCACCAGTGCCCGGCTGACAGGAGACCTCCCAATATCACGTTCAAGTTTCTTAGGTTTACTTCCTGCAAAAACTGTTTGCCCCTTGCAAGATATTTCAGCTACTTCCAAGGTCTCAAAACAGATGCTTTGCTTTTCTTTTCTCTTTCTTTTCTTTCATTCTCATTTGTGATTTTATTGATCATATAAGCAAAAGTGGTAAAGAGCAAAGTATCAAGGTTGCAGTCTGGATCTCTGAGCAGAAAAGCAGACCTTCACAGCCAGACAACAGAGCAAGCTGGTGAAGTCAGTGTAGTTCAGTTCTGCAGTGAAAATTGCACAGCTGGGGTTCAGGAGGACTCACTCATTAATTTAATTGTATCAAATAAAGAAATGAAGAGAGTAAGAGGCCAAACAGGCAGAGAAACATACTGTGGAGCTTACAAAAATGAGCTGCATGTGCTGCTTGTCCTATTAATGTAGGCGATTCAACACAGACCAACTTTCAGACCTATGCAGAGCTCTTGTAAAATTAACATGAGCAATATGATGAAAGATGTGGAGGCATGGGACACATAAGCAAAGACTGAAACTAAACTTATGGTTGGCAGGATGGGCAATGCATTGCCCAGGAGGTGGTGGGCTGCAGGGCATCATATGCACTCTAATTATCAAATGCTCTTTAATGTCTGTTTGGGGCCTATTTAACTTAGGACAATTATATACATCCACAAGAGTCTGCTGTGTAATGGGCTCTGCATTGTGTTTAATACTGAAGGAGGACTATCTCTGGGGTCAGAGACCTACCCAGACGAAGCTTAACTAATGGTATCAGAAGTCAGCATGAGCACATGTAACTTAGTGCAAAGGATTTTTCTGTCTATTTTCCCATATTGCTTTCTCCACATTGTATGTTTTCAGCTCAGTGTAGGCCTGGGGGATAATGGCAGATGACTTGTGGACCAGACACCAGTGGCAAGACTTACCCCATATCTGTTGGCCAAGTGCTACTGACTGAAATCAATTGGTTTACCTCAAGTGTCTGGTCTTTCTTGGATCCACTTGAGAAACTACTTCTTATCTATGTTTTTACCGCATGAAATCTCCAGGGTCATGCTAAACTCTACTCATGGCTTTCCCACCCCCCAGGGGTGAACAGATTTTGGGAAGCTCTAAACAGCACAGGTAAGTGAGGATATTTTATTTTCTGTGTTCTTCATTGCCCTTTGTATAGAAAACTTCTAAAAATGGCAAATAATTGCTGGTAAGGAGATAGGTGTGTTAGGGACAAATGGATGCCTGCACAGTTCCTCCCAGACACAGTCTGGGGGAATTTAGGAATCTGTGTGTAACCACAGGGATGTTTCTTTTCTACCTCAAGTAGCTGGTGCAATTATAGGATTTGTTTTCTGGAATTTGGCCAAAAATGGTTCTAAAAACTTTACCTATGGCAAGGACAAAGAGCTACAAGGCTTTTAATACTAACTCCTGAACCTTCCAGGTACTGAACTGGGAGAACCCCGTAATTCAGAAAGAGCCATGGTTTCTCCATTAGCTACCTGGTATTCTCTAGTGCCTGGCCTCTTGGTCACTTGGGAAGGTTCTTGCCAGGCAACACTGTCCCATGTCCAAGAACCAGTTCCCCCTTCCGAGCCATGTGCCACAGCCAGCTGGAGTCACCAAATGGGTGAGGTTTTGTGGATACTGTGGGAAAGCTGTAAACATTATTTCCTGTAACATCACCTTCTATGGATTCCCACTTTGGACAGTATAAAAGCAAAGGCTGTGCCATCTCCAAGGACACACATGATGACATTCAGGGGCTTCTTCTCAGGTGGCTGCATCTTCAAGCAAGCCGAGCAAATGAAAAGAGCATTATCAGATGGTCTGAGTTCTTTGGAGGTCCAGCTGAGTCGTGCTCTTTAGTATCTATCTATATACTTGTCAGTTTGCTCTAGTTTCATCAAGTAAAGTGATGAAAACCAAGGAAATGAGCTAAAGTGACCCCATGCTGGATAAATTGCACTTCGTGACAGACTAGAGGCAAGGGCAGGCTCCCCTGACTAGAGCAATATACAGCTGATGGATGTGATGAAATACACAAATGCTTCTGTCATAGGGATTTTACTGCGTTAAGGGGTTTCCTGCCTGTGATGAATGATGAGATTTTTCAGGTTTCTTATTGTAAAAGCTTTCCTAATGCAAACATCTTCTGTGTGGTCTTCAGTGCCAGCAAAATAGGTGTCTCTGAAACCTTAGAAGCGTAAGAACTCTTCAACAAAGTGATGTCTAGCATCACTCTTCTTTATGCATTGGTATTGATCATCTTAACTGCCCTTGTTTATTGACTTCCTTTTTGCAGTACAAGGGGGTCATTAACTGGGCTTTCCTTAATATTTTGGGTCTCGAGGTTACTTGGCTGTAGAGGTTACAAATGTAGTTATACTTTCAGTTGTTTTCTTCTGCATTACTTTCCACTGGCTGGAAATTTCGAAAAGGAAATCATCAAAGTAAATCTGTCCCACACTGTGGTGATGAGGAGAGAAGTAGGCTGCATCATTTTTAGTACAGAAGTGAAAGGCATAATCTGGGGATGCAGAAAGACATGCCAGGCTGCGCCAGAGGTAGAATTCATCCATTCAGACCCAAGATTAAAAAGGGTCTTCAAGTTTCTGTGAACTGGGGCTTAGGCACTGCAGTCAGCTTTTTGCCTGGCTTTAGAAGTAACTCTGACAAAGTCAATGTGATGTAATGTGCAGTGAACTGTGTATCACAGTATTCATTCAAAATCCTAGTGAAAATACCCAAGTATTTGAAGACTTAAAGTAATTGACATCCTGTCAGGACCAGAAATGAGGATGGCATTAACACAGAGAATGTGAATCGGATCTTTTCCTGAGAAACTGATTTACAGGCTTCAGATTAGAACACCAATAAAAGGGACTTAAAAACGGCCTCACAATGATGGAATACTTTTTGTTGGAACACAGTGTGTAAGAATATACATAGCACACGTAGCAACTGCCTGGAAGATAATCAGAATAAAATACTGAAATGATGATCAGGTAAAAATCCAGCTTCTTGCCTATCCATCGTACACAAAAGAAACATGATGACCCAGAACTATTTTAAACAATTATTTCCTAAAATCCTACCTTGCCTTGACCTTTTCAAACTTGCTGTTAATGTAACAGTGTGGAAAGTTAACTCATTAGGAGTCTGAATATAAAATTTTACCATGACCTTTTAGGTAGGTTGTGCCGGAAAATTGTTCATGGGTTTAATGACTACTGCAATAAAATATATCACAAGTCCAGAGTGAATATGTAAAGTTTTGAGATATCTCACAAGCTGCTGTACATTGGCAGTCATCAACTGCTACCTGAAGAGGTGGTTTGCTGGGCCTTTGCTCAATATCCTAATCAAGGCATAAGCACCAGACACAGGTGAATCAAAGCTGTCCTAAGCTGTTCAAGAAGCAAGCCCTTTAAAGACTTCAGGTGAGCTCTGTCCATCTGTGGCTTGGCAGAATGTATAACTCAACATGGGCTGAAGCTGACACAGGATAAGTGCTCATTGGAAGGGCTGGCACATATGAGGTCATTCTGGCTTTCCCTGCAAACACCTGTCATACAACATGCACAAGGAACTAGACTTTTCTAATCTTGTGAAGTGTGAAAGGAGAACAGACAGGGAGAAGCGCATGAGAGATATTTTTCGCTCTAGATGAGCAAGTGTCAGACAGGAAAGAACAGTTATTATTTACTGAGAATTTTGTGTCCTGTGTATTTAAGTGGATACAAGAAATGATAAAATCACCCTTCGCTCGCCGTTCAATGGCAGGAATTTTAGTACTGGTTGGGTACTAGGTACTAGCTGCATACTTCTGCACTGGATTCCACTGACTGTTGCATTGGATGAACTGGGAGTGTACTTTCTGCAGAGGAGCATGGTTTGCTCTCCAGTTTTTGCTTGACTGGCCAACTGGTGAATTCAGCGAACAGATCAGCTCAGAAATAAGAAGGCCCTAAAGGGATCAAAATAAAGGTAAGTTTCAATGTTCACAAAAGGTTTTTGTAAAAAGCAGCTTTTGAACACTTCTGGTGCCCCTGGTTACTGAAAGCCCCACTTCTTAATCTGGCTGGAGTGAGCTTCAGGCAGTGTCCCTCCAGCCACAAACAGGTAGCTCCACTGGAGAGCATGTAAACATACAATTGCTCATGGGAAGAATTCAGACTTTTTTTCCCACTCTTAACTCCATCTAGTGTGGAAGATTTGGCCCTAAGCATTGCAGTTAGAGTGCAATCACTTTAGCAATGCATGGGGATTTGAACCCTGATGTAAGTCATTTAAACAGGTGCCACGTCATATTAATTGCAAACAAAAGCCTTGCTGCACCAGCTATCTGGTTGCATTAGCAGTCAAAGCTAATGAATTATTTAATTATTAAGACATGTCCTCCAGCATCTGCACATTCTCTTAGAAACTGTTCTGCCCTTCAGCTCAGCAGTCGTATAAATCTGGCCATCACCAGCGGGGGTGGGAAGCACAGGAGAAAGGTACTGGGATAAATCTGCTGTGCTGTTTTTACCTCTGTGCTGGACTAAAGCACTATGGTCAGTTTTCTGTGTCCTTACTCTGTTATCTCCCCAGCAGCACCTTGGGCTTTGCTTCTCCCAGGTAAAGGTCTGGGGGCTTATTACCTTTCGGTCTTAGCTACTGTCACCTATGCACAATATACACTTTTGTCTCTCTGGTTCACTGTGCGCTGCTCCTGTATTTCTGCAAAGTGAACCAATTTGTAATCTTAATTTTAAGCAAGTCCATAAGTCTTAATAAGGTTATTAAATAAGGTAATAAGGTTATTAAATATTCTCTAATACCTTTCTGAATTCAGCCTGCAACTAGTCTTCAAACCTACAGTTGTCTTTTCCAGGGTTTATTGACCACTACTCTTAACTGAGCGGGCCAACCTGTCCCATTACATTGTTCTTTATAAAGCCCCTCCATGTGTTGGGCTTTACTGAGAAGGTGGAGAAAGTCCATGGTGCAGAGGAGGAGGTAAAGGTAGTAGAGGATGTCTAGGTGCTGCCCCACAGAACAGGAGACCCCTAAAGCTGCCAGCCCTGCAATAATAAAATGTACAGTGGTCTCAGAACAGTTCCAAAGGCTTTTTAAAAGGCACGTGTTCTGATGACAGCATAACTCCCTGAAGTTAACAACAACCGAGGGCATGCAGTGTGAGGCAAGACCAAGCCAGTGCCTTATGCATCCTGGGTGAGGGACACAATCTTCTTCTCCTTGGTGCTGGCAAGGGACCTTATTGGCCTGGGGATCTGCATCTGTTGCAAATAACACTGATGGTACTGATGTCTGACTGGGGTGCTATGTTTGCCAAAATTTTTAAGGAATATGCTCTTTGCTCAGGGGAGGGAGTGAGGGCAAACATTTGTCAGGTGATCTTGGAGAGGCTTTCAAGCAGGGTGTTCTGGACCCTCCCTGATTTGTCTCTTGATGTCCTTTGTCCTGTGCATGAGCAGAAGGCCTGTTCCAGTTCTAATTGCCGTCCGTAATTTTGTCTGGGCTTTGGGAGTGTGCCCTGGGCTCTGAGAGCTGGGCCTGTACTCGGGCCACCTCTGCGGTCTTGTCCCATATGCTTGGCAGAATAAGGAGCACCAAAACTAGGCTTTTCTGCCAAAGCAAAAATGCCTCTTGGTGCATGTGTACACCCACAACTGTTTGTACAAACTCCCTTGTTGGATTGAAGCTGTCATTCCGCAGACTGCCGGGCCAGGTGGTACTCCTGGACTGCTATGTGTGTGAGGTTGAGAAGCTGTCACCCTGTCGGTGTGATGCTGGTTTGCATGCTGTCCTCAGGATGCCCCTGGCTCACCATCATTCATTTCCATGAAGGTACGTGTGTGCTAAAAGACATAACACAAGTACAAACAGGTGTATGTGCATTTATGCGATCCCCTGCTCGTGAGCAGAGCACCCTTTAAAAGGCAGGTCACACTTCAGAGTTAATATTGAAAATCTTTTATTAGTAAGAAGTTTGGCATAAAAGCAGCTTTATTTGGTATTTATGCTTAGACGTGTTTAATTCCTTAAGACTCCACTTGCTGGTTTGGATTTTATAGTACCAAATAGAAATGCAAACTTTCATTTTGTTGTGTGGCCATTTGCAGCCCCACAGCCTAAATTTTTTAGACTAGACTGGACAACTGGGAAGTACAAGTCAGGTGAATGTGAGTGGATGAAGGAATAGGGATGGGAGGGAATATGTAGGGATATGAACAATCCCTTGACCAGGTCTCAGCCCTTGACAGGACATAGGAGAGGCAAGCAAAACTATAAGAGCGAGTCATACAATGTAATGGTAGATGCTTTCATTTTCCAGCTCCAAACTGCATGCTGTGTTGTTGTCTCTTCCATGGTCTTAGAAATTAATCAGGCAAAAATAATCCACAATCACACATCATGCTTATTTTTTATTGGAAATGGCCCATGGGACACAGAAATTGAAACAAATTCATTTTAGACCCAGTCTGTCTTCTTAGAGTTTCCTCACTTCAGAAGTGAGGAATGGGTTTCAGGATGTCTGTCACAGAGGAGTGCTCTGAGACTTCATTTACTGATGTTTTTAATCTTCAAGTAAAAAGTCCAGTGGAAGGACGAGTGACTGCAATTAGTAAAGCAAAATCGTCTTTCATTTTAATGTTAGGTTCTTTTATATACATGATCATAACAGCCAAGTCATTCTTACTTGTCTCCCCTGATATTTGGTTTCAGAGGAGAAGATTGCAGCCTGATGAGCAGAGCAATGACTGTTTACCATTTGGTTTCTTCACAGAGATTGGATGTGGCAGCATCTCATTGTCATGATTGTTGCCCGAACCAGCTAGGAAGTTAAATATTTCATTATGATGATTTTGATACTTGCACTGATCTCCCATGGATTCATAATTGAAGACATCACAAAACAAAAAAGCCTCCCCCAAACAATTGTGTGTGAGTCTAAATTACCTACATATGTTTCCTGTTCCCAGTTATGCATGGGTTTCTTTTTAATATAGCTCTTGGCAGGACAGAAACCGTGCTGGTGACATTGTTGGTATTGTTGGCCTAGAATGTTTTCAATAACACCAAGTTTGTTGGGACATAGCGTGAATTAGTTGTCAGTTCTTGAGAAGTAAAAATTTAATTGCTGATCAAATGTTTAAAATATGACTTGTATTAATGATGGGTTCCCATATAAATTCTTTCTTGTGTCCATTAGGCGAGAAGCCAAAAATTGGCAGCACGGCAGCTCTGCTCAGCAACCACAGTTTGGAAGTCAGCTCCAGGCTTCTATTCCAGACTGAAATTCTCATGTTTCTCAGATATTGGTTTTTTTTTTTAATTTTTTTCCCCCCAATTTGGCAGGAAAAACTGAAAATAAGTTTAGGCCAACCTGAAATAAATCTTTCCCCTATTCTATTTTCTAAGACAATTACCAGGCTGACAAAGTCAGTTGTTATGCAGCTCTATTATATTTCGTATAAATCTATAGTTCCTACCAGACTGTTCTCCACCACTCCACCTCCTTTCACAGCCATCATAAAATGGGCATTGAATCAAAGTATATTTTGCAGATGTCTCTGCAAAAAAATTGAAGCCATAGAAGGAAAGGTAAACCGAAGTAGAAATTTTTACTGAGTCCTGCTCCAAACATACTGTATTTTTACAGATGAATCTATCCTGCCTTTCTGTTTGTGTTGAGATTACCAACCCATCAATACTGTTCTTCCCTCCTTCTGACTTGCACGTGCCTCTTTTGACAACGCAGTGTGCAAACCAATTAGTCACACTCCACCAGAGTACTGTTAATCTAATTGATAGGTCATTCTTAGGTCAGGGAAAGTGGAGGAGAAAGAGATTTGTTGTGGGAAGAAACACTGGTGCTACACAGGAGCCCACTGGTGATGGGGAGTGGAGGGTGGTGATGCTTTCCATTCCATCAGCACACCAACGTCAGAACTTTCCTTTAGCGGCTGTGGGGGGGAAGGAAAGTTAATCCAGTATTAATGATGTCATATTCCCTTAATGCACATAGTTATTTGTTCTGCTATTCTGGGAACATTTATCTTGAACTCATGGGTCATTCGTCTGTACCAGTATGGCAGTTGAAAGGTTCTTCAACCTCCTTGTCCAGAAACTTTTGCTTATTCTGAAAGCAAAACGTGAAACCCGCTTGTTTCAGTGTCTGGTGAACAAGCCTGACCTGTGGCCCTTGTAACCTCCCACTTCTGTGTTCAGCTTCTCAACAGAATCCCAGAGGTGGCTGAAGGTGTGTGCATCAGAGAGGGTTGACCCTTCATGGCCAAGAGTCCTTCTCCAGAGCAAATTCCTCTCTCATTTTGCTGGCTAATTTTTTCTCTGTGCTCATTTCTTTAACTACACTGTCATCATCTGGAATTTGCCTTCAAGTTAATCAAATCAGTTAATGTTTGTACCATGTCTGAAAAGCCCAGAGTACTACAATCCATTATTATTTCTTTTGTTTTCTTCCTGATATTCTCTCCAAGCTCAAATCACAGGGCACACACATCTATCTCCCTCTACAGCCTATTGTCTTACTGAACCACCGATCCTTGTTTTCAGATCAGTTGCTGCCTGTTTAATTCCCATGTTGCTGGAAATAAGCTGTGGAACTGAGGAGAGTGTAACACTGTTAGTTGCTTCATATTGTAATCATAGCAATGGCTTCACACGGGCTTGGAAAGGTAAAGGGCAGTGTGTGCATCTTCTGATGAGCAAAATCTCTCCTGCTCTCTTCTCTACCCACCCATCTCTTGGCCACAGACCCCACCCCGGGGTCCTCTGTGTTTTTCCACCAGAGCATCAGAAAAAGTGGGAACACACCAAACGTGTGAAGTTTTGGGACGTGAATTTGTGCTAGAAGCTTCTATGGAGCATGTGTGAACTATTAAAAGAGGTTTTTGAGTTTGCAGTTGCTTTTTCTTTCCCCTCCTGCAAAGGCTCATAGGGGATTTTTTTCCATGAGTTTTTACTCTTTAGATGCAAAGGCTCTGTCAGTGATAAACATCAGGTCCTTCCTACAGAGCATGTGGTTCAGAGTTGCTTGTGCGGGCATCTTATAAGCATAAAATTGCAGAAAAGAGCTGCTTTTTTGGAGACAGACCAACTATTTTGCTGAAAAGATTAAAAAGGAATTTCAAGCTGGACGGACCCATAGGGGTTGATTCAAACCAAGTGATTACAGCCTGGCAAAAGGAATAAAATGAAGGCAGGGGTTGAGAGCAGGAAGCGCTGAGTACCAGGCCCCATGATATTAAAGAAATTGTTTGCAATGGTCGTTATTCTGGAGTGCATGAAAACATTGAACAGTAAGAATCCGGCTGGGCAGAGAGGCAAAAATCCCCTGCTCTTCTGTGATAGATTTGTTTCCTGAGGGACAAATCTAGTGCCAGCTGTGATGGGTTCAAATAAACCACCTTTGTGTATGGCATCAGTATTAGAGGTTAATATTTTTAATGGGCACAAATGAGCCTGGTTGCAATGGAAATAACAGCTGCTCAAATTTTCTTTCCTGCGTTCATTGTGGCTGGCATTGGTGACACTCAGTGTTAAGGGGGGAAACCTAGTGGAGCATAGGATGTCATTGCTTGTTTTCCTTGTCTCTTAATTTTCCAGGCTGATAAATGTGGTAGAGGCGATGCACGCAACAATTATTACTGAGGCTTGTGGCTGGAGAAGCTCAGATACAGAATTTCCCTGCAACCATGAGGACTCAATCAAGCCAGAAAATCCCAAGGGGGCCTCTGCATTGGTCTTTGAAACAGCACAGGCCCACTCTGCAGAATGTTCCTCCTTGGCACTAGTGTATTCTGGGTTGATCCACCTCCAAACGTATGTTCACCAGTATGGCTCTTGGCTGTCTGGCCACTAGCCAGCACCTGTGAATCCTGCAAGGGTGCATCTCAGGGTACTGTTGTTATGTCCAACAGCCTGCCATTCTGCCTTCTTTTTTTCCTTCCACATCACACCTTTCTTTTCTCTGACCACCACATTTCTTGTTTCTCTTGAAGCTATCAAAGATCTACATCTCACTTTCCCCTCTTCGTACCCAGATTCTGCTTGCACTCACTTTCTTCCTGTACAGGTAAGGCAACGCAGGACAAAAAGCCCAAGAATCATTGAAAATCACTGTCAAAGTGATTATGCAGGCTATGAACTCACCAGGTTTCAGAAGATAAAGAAATGTTTTAAATAAGATGCTTGGATAGATCGGGGGTGAGTAGCCGCAAATGGATGCCTTTGACTTTATTTCAGGTGGTTTACTTGGCTCTCAGCTATCGCTTTTCCAATCCCTGTGACACCTACCTCTGACTTCATTCTCATACTTTCCTATTTAGCCCATGCTGTTTGCTTGCTGGGTTGTTTCGGCTGGGAGAGGGCTTGTCCAATGGGTGTTAGTATAAACAAGTTTGTTTTTTTCCAGCAGACTTGCCAGTTGTGGCTGAAATCTCTCAACCCCTTAGTTGAAAACCCATCAAAAGCCCTTCGAAGTTGGTAAACACAATGGCCTTGTCCCAGTCCCAGGCTCTCCTGCAGACATTGCGCTTCAGAGAAACCATCTCTTGTCAGACCAGCGATCCAGCCTGCCCACATTTCCGTTCTGCAAACACAACCTGGGGCCTTTTTCCATGCTCAGGGCCACAGCCAACACAAAGTCCAGACCCTCTCCAGCAGGACCCTTCTGCCCTGCAGAATCCGCTCACACCCATGGGGACCACAGCTGCTCAGAAGTTCAAACTTCTGCTTTAACAAAAAAAATTTGTTGATTCCTGTGGAGAACAACAAAAAAAAAAACCCAAGCTTTTCATATTGATTCGGTCACCTTTTTCTCCCCTAAGCACAGTCTTGAACCTGATGTGCCTCCAGAGTTTAGGAGAATGCTAGAAGCAGCAAGGAAATGCAATGTGCTCCCTGAAAGCAACAGAAAAATAGATCAGACTGTTCTTAAAATTCAAAGACTGACCCAAACATCCCAGTGAGACATGAAGGCACTAATGAGTCACACCCCAGGATGGACTAAATAGTGATAGAAAAACGTTTGTTTCAATTCCCAGAAAGTTGATTCTCCACTACCAACTGGTTTCTTTTCTCTCTTCAGTGAGTTAATAGCTGTAATTTATGATTAAATAATTCCTTTGGAAAATTATTCCTTTTGGGGAAAGAATTATGAAAAGAAAAAGAGGTCCCCCTCCCCGCTCATCATGCCAATGAGAACACCATTCAGACAATTCTGATATCATGAGACAGGTTAGCCTTTGCTTCAAATTTTGTTTGGCTGATTATCCTGGAAATGGATTGAGCAGTGCCCTTGAGTCTTTTTCTTCCTTTCCCAATGAACATTAGCAAAAAATAAATTGTTCTACAATGAAAAACAGCTTGCATTTCACAGGTGACCTTTCTTTTTTGGCAAAAAAGTTTTTTTGCCACATCTTTTTGAGAAGGCAGCCTTGCATTATTTACGATAAGCAGTTTACCAGGACAAATCAAATTCCAATATCCAACTTCTGTGACCTGAATTCAGTGCTGTCATGGAGAGATATGCCTTAGCTGAGTCAAAGGATTGAGATTTTGGAGCAAAATGTGCCAAAAGATGAGGTGAGGACAGAGTTCTGGCATCCACAGTCATGGTCTTCTGCATTGCAAGAAGTAGTAGGAGGAAGACGTTGATTTCTGGTGCTTTTGTGACTCTGTGTGTGCTGTTGTACATATGTTGAGGGCAGAGTTGAAGCTGTATGGGGGAGTATTTTTACCAAGCAGCCTTTAGGAAAAAACGCACAACAGCCACCATAACCCTGTTGAAATTAAGGCTTTTTGGTAGGCAGGAATATATTTGTGACTTTCCTTAATATGTTCAGCAATGAATTCACTGTACCTGCAAGATAAATTAGATGTCTTCCTCCATCATCCTATGTTATGGGAAGCTGTTCTGCAGATACAACGCAGAGAATGGAAACTTGGCTAACGTTGGGTCTGAGGTCCCAGACTAAAGAGGTCGATTAGCAGCCCTGCAGCTGGCATGTTATTGTGTGGTATTAGGGAAGATGAATGATAGCTGTGTTTGGGCAAGTTTTTTTCCATAATTTAAGAGAGAGAAAATCAGCTCATTGTTGATTCAGATTTTGTCATAAGTAATTTGAAAGTTCTCTGTGGGTTCATTTGGAGTCAATGAGAAAATGCATGTTGATATTGATTTTAGTGAGAAAGCAGTGTTTTACGATCATCCTGGTCCTGTGGGCTCACCTAATAAAGTGGTTAGCAATTAATTTGCAAGTTTGGGGGGAGTTCAATCACTCTTTTCTAGCTCATTAAAAAAAAAAATTACGATATAATTACATGCACAGCAATAGCTCAGTCCAAGGACTTCTTGAATGCCATTAGGAGACGTGTCATATCCAATTGCTGCCAATGTTAGCTAAAAATTCAGAAGCCTGAGCCAAACTAAGACACAATTTTTCCTTCCTTCCTCCTTCTATTTTTCACTCTTTTCCTCATTGCTGCAACTAAAAATAATGTGCCCTGCTTGCCTCATTTGCTAACTAAAACATGTATACCTGCTTGTTAAGCTGTAATTTCAGCTTCACTTTGATTGATAGATCAAGTAGGGAAAGGTTTGAATTTTCACCTTGTACAGACACCTTCAAATTGCTTGGCAAGGCTGGTAGATGCATCGCCTTTGTAGTCATCGTGCAGTCTGGAGTTTCCCTAGTGACTGAAAAAGGTTTAATTTAATGAATTTTGGATTCTTTCTCTTTTTCTCCCCTTCTTTTTAGTTAGTGTTTTAATAAAGCACCAGACATTTTGGAATGTTTAATGTGCACCTTCTGAGAGGAGTGCCTCCAGAGCTACAGCTGCAGCTCTCTTCCTATAAGTGTTACTCAGTAGGCTTTGGGCAACTCAGGGAGCAGACTGCTGGGGCTGCCAGGTGGGGTGGCTCCACTGTTTTTACTGGATCAGGCCCAGTTTAATACCTTGTGTGTAGCTGAATGTAGGAGAGATGTCAAAGTGACATAACTAGAAAAATGCTGCTTTGAGATGGGACCCCCTAAAAACCCCCATAATTATGTTTCTGTTTAGACTGTGCACTCTGGGGCATCACGTTAATACCCGAGGAAGCAGAGACCTTTTATGTGTAATAGCTTCATGCCTTCCTGTAGCCAGTGGGTCAAGTGCTCTGCCTGTCTGCTAGGCCATAAAGGGTCTGGATGCTTTGCCAACCATGTGCACTATTGTCCATTGTGGGCTGGCGTACCAGGCATGGAAAGTACTGTGTGACTTCTCATGAAGTACTGAAACTGCTGTGACTGGTGGTGTTTCTTCTTTGGTAGAAGCAGCAGGGACTGGTTTTTGGAGCAGAGTTGCTTTGTCTTGAATTCAGCCTGGATAGGTGTGGGGGACTGCTTGGGTATGAATTCTTCCTTTGTAAGAAGACTAGAAAATGGGAGAAAGAGAGGGAGAGAGAAGGCAAAAGCCAAGTAGTCCGGACTGAGTTTGAAGCCAGTATTCACATACTGGTGCTTCTGCGTAACTAATGCAGAGCAACTTTGTCAGGACTAAAATGTCCCTGCTGGGTCAGGGTAATGTCCTGGAGGTGACTCTGTGCCTAGTGGCAAATGCTTAGACAAGACACATCCTTGCAGCAGTCAGAGGCTCTAGCCTTGGCATCGGGACCTTCATGGCCCAGCAGACAGTGGACCTCCATCAATGTATTTCATCTCTGAAATTCAACACGAACTTCTCACCATGATGACATTTTTGTGGCAACGAACACCAGGACTAGTCCCATTCCTTTAGTCAGATACAGGAATGAGTTGCACATTTAATAGTGCATTGTATGAAAAGTGATTTTCTTTGGCTTTTTTTTTTTCCAGACTTGCAGCCAGAAAGTGTAACCAGACATTTGGTGTTTTACTAGGGGGATATTTTTTTTAAAAAACAGCTTCTCCTTTGGAAGCAGACTTCCACCCAGCCCTGCTGATGAGAAATCTCAGTCCATTTGAGATAAAATTAGCTAGGAGATTGTAACCTCTTGTTAGCTACGTGGGTAGTAATATCTTCAGAAGTTAAAAGCAGATTTGGAAGAGAACATCTGCTCAAGCCTCATACTGTGAAAACCAGCTTTTAAAATTAAAAATGCTTTCAATGACTTTTGCTGAACTGGTGGAGTTGAACTAGAGGGAGCATCTCTGTGTAAGCACGACTCATTTATTGCTTTTTTTTAGTTATTGTTATTTGGTTAGGTTTTGTCCTCTTTGGGTATGCTTCTTTGGGGACACTTTGGTCCTCTCTGGGTACGCAGCAGATGTTTCCTTGCGTGTGTCTTTAAATACAACAGTCGAGCAAGTAAATAAATCCTGGTAATAAGTGGGTGAAATCACAAGTCAGTTCATTTCCCTGCCCCCATTTCTTTGTAATCAGAAGATGAAGTCACTCCAGAAAATGCAGAGGAGGCTCTGCTATCTGTGGCATGCTGTGCCTGCAGTTAGCACACATTTTAAATCACAGTTCTAGAGCTTATTTATACAGCTAAATGTCATATGTTTAAAAATAATGAGTTTATTCAGAAAGAAAAATTATCCGCAAAGTGATTAATTAATGGAAGGAGACTCATTCCCAGTGTAACAGCCAGCTAGAATTATTCCAGGCCTCCTCTTGAAGTCAATTACCTGTTGGAAAATCTGTTCACTCCACCAAGTCTGTCCAAGTTCAACAATTAGAAATAATGAAGCAATGGTATATAGCAAGAAACAGTAAATTTTTCATAATTGCTTATGCATCTCATTGTAACGCGTCAATCATGTTCCAAGACAACAAACTGTTTTGGGAGTTTAAAGTTAAAAATAATAGGGTTTAGGCAAAGAGTGGTTTAGATGGCTTTCATACTATGGCGGTTTTCTTTTGGCCTTCCTGAAAAAAGCAAGTGACAGTGACATTCTTAAAACTGTGTGTAGGACTTAAGACCCGGTATTAGGGTTGCTGACTCTTCAGCGCCTTACCCCAGGCTGAACTTAACCTGAAAGAAAATGGCTGTGCGTAGAGCACTATCACAAAGCTGGGATTGCCGTTCTTCAAAATCCTCTCACCTGAGCTTGTAGGCAGCTGTGAAGCACAGGCAGGCACACACGGCTGCCCTGGTCTCTCAGGAAGGCTTCCTTATTGCTTCTTGCCTGGTCTTTTGGCTGATAGGTTTGTGCAGGCCCCAAACAAGCAGCATCAGGTAAACCGTAACCACAGTGAACTGCTGTAATGGTGGCTCAGTATCCCTCCGACTTTGGTTTTGCTCTTTGCTCCCTACTTCCAGAGTTCCATAAGAGAGATCTGAAACCACATTTCACAGTAAAACTTGGCAGAGCATCAGCCAAGAAATTATTTTTCCCTCGTAAATGTAAATGCATCAGTACAGTCACTGTTCAGATATTCTAAGAAACAGAGCATGGGGGAATAACTGATGTCTTGTGTTGATGCTGATGGGGAGATGTCATTTGTCTTTTGTTCATAAAAAGATCTGAGATATAATTTCAAAATATTAATGGCATACTACATAAGCATAAATGAATATATTGACTAGGGCTGGGACTGCTCTTTTCCAGTAGATTCATAATGTCTTCTGTAGTAAAAACAAAGCAAAAAAAAAAATTAATTGCAGGTATTTGTGCAGTTGATGAACCAGAAGGGCCCCGGTGGAGATGCTCTTCACTCTGAAGTCGATGAAATGTACCTCATAAAGCTTTCTAATTACAAACTTATCTACGGAACTTTTCTGATCTTCAGGGTAAGTACAACAAAGCTTGTAGGAAATGTGATGAAAGGGCATTTTTTATGGTTTTGGGGCTCTTTTTTTCTTGTTTACATAAGTACTGAATTTCTGACACAAGCCAGCCACCGTTCAACCAGGAAGTTCAAAGCCACACTGGACTGCGTGTTACCAGCTCGTTACCATGGTTGGTCTTTCCACTTAAAGGAAAAGCCATGTCGACATACAGGAACTGAAAATTGCCTGGGGAAGGGGTTTCTTCAGGTTTTACCATGAGGTTATTTGAAAGAGGTTTAGGCTGGAGTGTTGATCTTGGGCATGAGGAGTGTTGATCTGCTTGAGGGTAGGAAGGCTCTGCAGAAGGATCTGGACAGGGTGGATCCGTGGGCTGAGGCCAACTGTATGGGGTTCAACAAGGCTCAATGCTGGGTCCTGCTTTTGGGTCACAACAACCCCCCGCAGTGCTACAGGCTTAGGGAAAAGTGGCTGGAAAGATGCCAGTCAGAAAAAAAACCCTGAGGGTGTTGGTCCAAAGCCAGCTGAACATGAATCAGCAGTATGATCAGTTCATCAAGAAGGCCATCCTGGCTTGCATCAGACATAGTGTGGCGAGCAGAACCAGGGAAATGATCATCCCCCTGTACTCAGCACTGGTGAGGCCACAGCTTGAGTTCTAGGCCCCTCACTACAAGACAGATGTTTAGATGCTGGAGCATGACCAAAGAAGCTGGTGAAGGGCCTAGAGCACAGGTATTATGAGGAACCTGAGGGAACTGAGGTTGTTTAGCCTGAAGAAAAGGAGGCTCAGAGGAGACCTCCTCATTCTCTACAACTACCTAAAAGGAGGTTGTAGCCAGGTGGGTGTTGTCCTCCTCTCCCAAGTAGCAAGCCACAGGACAGGAGGATATGGCTTTGAGTTGTGCCAGGGAAGGTTTAGATTGGATGTCAGGAAAAATTCATTCACTGGAAGGGTTGTCTAGCACTGGAACAGGCTTCCCAGGGAAGTGGCTGACTCGCCTTCCCTGGAGGTATTTAAAAGAGGTGTAGGTGTGGTGCTTAGGGACTTGGTTTAGTGGTGGACTTGGCAGTGCTAGGTTTATGGTTGGACTTGATGATCTTAAGGGTCTTTTCCAACCTAAATGATTCTATGATTCTATATTTTCAATATTAATTCGAGGGTAAGGGGTAAATATACCAATGATATTTTCTAGCTTTTCTTTGGAGGAGAGAGGTCCCGTAGTTTTATAACATCAAATAAAGGTCTTCCTAATTGAGAGCATGTGTGACCAGGGAAAATGAGGTGAAGAGATGCCAGAGAAGAGGTGGTAACTGAAATGTAACTGTTGGTTTGGAAAAGCATCAAATAAGGGCCAGTGAGGTCTGGACTGACAGTGGGGCAGTGTAGGGAAGAAGTGGAAATTGAAGGAGATTCATATATATTTAATACCTTCAGAGGACCAAAATCCCCACTTCTGCTATGGGGTGTACAGAATAATTTTATGTGGAACCACTCCTCCTTCATGCTTTTCTTAAGATCAGAATCCAGCCCTGTGTGACAAAAGTTTGTTTCAAGATACTTTAACTTGTGATAAAGAAGAAAAAAATCTCTGCCATTCTTTTGTTTCCTGGTTGTGCCTGGAAGATTGGAAAGACCCTGCTGATTCACACTGCGGTGGTGCACAGCAACGTTTGTTCCTAAGCTGAGGAGGGGCAAATGAAAGAGCCCACATGTTCAAAGGAAAACATGCTTAATGAATCCATATACATTATTTGCCACCACTAGAGAACCTTGGTTAGTGAAATGGACCAGTACTCATGCAAAGAGAGCGACTAAAACCCATAAAATGCGTGTTCTTCACAGTAAGCATCAAGGGAGACAATGTCATGCTGATTTCTGTGATTTATGGTGCTCTGTTTTATTGTTTTCTAGGCTTGTACCTAGGGAAAGACCCAAGAGATGGCTAAGACCTCCTTCTGTTTCATCTGCCTGATTTTTTGGTAGTGTTTGAAAGATTTCTGAGGCAGATGTTATTTGTTTTGCAGCCATGTGGCTCTTAAAATATAAAAGAAATATACAATGAAGACCAGCAGTGAAAAAAAAACCCCAACCCTACAGAATGCACTTGAATATACAGCTTAGTATTTTAACTATTTTCCGAAAGGACTGTGCTTTTAATAATAATCTGCTTTTGTAAAGCATCTCTCAGATGCAGACTTCAAAATGTGGTAGACAAATTGTCTCAACATGTCTGTGGGATAGGTAAGTACTATTAATCCCTTTTTACAGAAGGAGAAAGCTGAACATCAGAGAGCTGAGAACAGTTTTCTGTCTTTGGTGTTACAAAAGGTCTGTCAGACCTAAGAGTATTCTCTTAAATTCCACCCTTTGAGCCAAATTTAGTCTTCTGCCTTTCCAGCAGAAGGTTTAATACAAATTTTCCGGTCTTAGGTTGTAAAATGGGCAAAGTCACGGGTGGGTATGAGATATGGCTGGTTGTTCCTGAGATGTACAGCATGTATCTGAAGTTATTTGTAAGTTCTCAATCTCACGTTTGATAAATAATTTCAGAATGTATGTATCCTTTCTCAAAGTTCCTCAGCCTGAAACCATTTAACCTACCACCTTGTCACTTGTGTAAGTTTACAGAGTGTGGACAAACTCCCCAAGAGCGTACAGCCCTCTTAGTATTAGTAGGTTTTTAAAATATCACAGGCATGCTTGGTGTTGATTGCTGGGCACCTGCAGTCATCAACTTTACTTCATCCAGGTACTCCAACAGATAATTTGTAAATACCAGGGACTAATAAGGAAGTTAAGTTCAGGATGAAAAGAGAAACCATGACAGTCTACAAAGGCTAAAAACTCTAAAAGCAATTTTCGATCCTACTAAATCTTAGTCCTTGAGTAAAACTGCCTATATTAATAAAGATTTTCTTTGCCAACGTGTCACTCTTCTGTAGAGCTGAAGAGAGAAGCTGGGTGACAGGACACAGTAGTTTTGAGTGTTCATTCTCCAATTCTGGATGCCTGAAAAAGAAGCTCGATGTGTTGCAAGTTAGTGGGAGGAGTTGCCTTCAGCAGTTGTCACAGCTCAGGAGGCAAAGAAAGAATTATGTTGATTTTGAGTGTGTAGTCTCTTTCATGACTAGTTTAGGTCTCTCTGGCACTTTTAAGGAGCTGTGTAGTTCCTTCCAAAGAATGCTAAAGCAAAGGCACTAGAAATAAGAAGGTGAGCCATTAGCTCATTAATACTGCTAGGAGAAAATAAAAGACTTAGCAAAGGCTGTGATGGGCAGCCACAGCCAAACCAAATACCACCTCTGTGGAATTAGAGGTGCTGCAAACACCAACAGCCTGCGATAATAGGGCCTTTAAAAAACCCACGTGTTTCATAAATGGAAAAATGAACTAAGGAGGCTGCTGGTGACGCTTTCAAGAAGCCTTAACTGCTCAATTATACATTAACTTCACACAAACTTTTCCAGCTGAGGCAGGAGGCACTGCCGGCGGGGGCTGCATGCTTTCCATCTCATATAAACCTGCAGAAGAGCAGATAGCCATGGGGAATGCCCGCTGAAGGGCACAACGAATAGGTATTTCAGGTGCTTGTCAAGATTGGCTTTTACACTCTTGCCTTTGGTGCCAGCCCCAGCTGTCAGTAGCTGGCCCAGTTGCAGTGTTGGTGTTTGCCTCCACAGCTTGTGGGAAAGGGTGGAAAAGCCCAACCAGGGAAATGGAGTTGTGCCCATGGAAAACTGGCAGGAGGAGGAGGAGAGCAGACCACCAGCCTTCACTGCGGGGAGGGTTATCTTATGCAGGCACATCTCACCAAAGCAGGTGGGCAAGTGACAAGAGGCAAGGCTCAGGTAAATAGGTTTTGGGGAAGGGGAACATGAGCAATGTGGCAATACTCAATGTGAGGCTTCGCTGTTCCCACCTGTGAGCCTGGGGGCTTTGTGTGCAGGAGCAGGGACAGTGCTCTGACAAGCCCTGATAAATGCCAGCTCTGTTAGTGTGCGTGGCGAGTTCCGGGAGCTCAGTGAACTCCTGTGCTTGGAGAGCATTGTGCTGGGAAGGAAAAATGAGCTGCGAAGTAATAATGGCAATAACAGGACTCAATGAGGCAGATGTAATCCATACTTCTTCAGCTGATCCTGGCTTGCAGCACCAACGCTGCCTGACAGAATTGTATGCATGGAGATCTTTTCTTTTGACATGCTAGCTCTGGTGTGGCTCAGGCTGATCTACAGCTAAAATACAGCACCCTTTTTCTCAGAAGTCACATTTACGCAGTGCTTAAGTGAGGTGAGTACCTCAAAACAGTTGTCCATGAGAATTAGCAGTTCGGGGAGGGGTCCCTCCCCTCATTTTTAAAACCTCTGAGTACATTTTTGCTCTTCTGGCTTACGATCAAGAAACCTTGGTAGTGCTGAGCCTCATGCAAATATGTATTTGTGGCAAGCCCGCTGGTGCCAAGGAATAGCAAATATTGACCCTCTTGTGTCAACAGCAAAGCAAGTGCAAAACTGGCGCTGGGCAGATCAAATTTCATTTTCAAAATAAACATTTGGTGTATTCTTTCTGCTTTCAGCTCTACAAGTTAACGCTAAGAGGCTGAAATCCCTCCTGTTGCAGCTTGCCTTTGTGTAAGACATTGTTAACATATCAAGTTCTCTGGGATGCTCGGGGTGCAGATAGGCACTGGACATGTTTCTTCTTCTGACCCACAATCCAATCTCTTAGGCAATCTCCTGCAACTTTTGTGGGGCACATTTCTACCCTTTGGATACTCTGAAAAACACCCTGTGAGGCTTGGGCATTTCTAAAGGTAATCTAGAGCTTGCAGATTCACTACACCCTTTGGACAAGAGATGTCTGCAAGCTACAGTGAAATTTCTGAATTTCTGGTATTTCAGTAAGACTAAGGTAGAATACAAGCAAAAGTATTTATTTACAGTGTGCACAGTAGGAAAACAGACACAGATATTCATGCCAGGCTTAAATTGAGGAAAAAAAAAAGCGTACCCTTGCTTGGATCTTTGAGGATTCATCATGATGTGCTGCCTGGCTGCTGGTGTTCTTCTGACTCATCCCTTGTGGGGGCTTTGCCTGTCTTCTCCAGCTTTGGCCACAGTTTTCCTTGGCATTAGGTGTCACCAAAAGGAGCAATCCTACCACCTTCCTGCCCCTACCCACGGAGTCCTGCCCTGCCACCTCCTCCATGGTGGCCTTGGACATGCTGTGGGGGGAGTTGCATGGTGTGGGTGTTAGACCACCTGTCTATGCTGCTGTTTACCTTTATTTTTTGTTGTTGTCAGGTCTGCTTTCACTGGATCACATCTTTCACCTTGTGGATTGTTAAGTGCAGGACTACTTGGGTTGAGGTCAGCAAAAGTGCAGGTGAGCAGCAAGAATGAGCTGTAGCCACAGGGCTGGGGAAGGGATCACTGGTGTACCCTGGCTTAAAGTCTCTCTAAAATCATGGTCTCATTGTGAATATTTCTGCCTGAAGCATCTCCTTGTTTGGAGCCAAATATTTGGTGTCCATCCATCAACAGAGATACTTGATACAATTGTCTAAATGAGTTAGATGCATGTAATCCCTGACTGGCTCTTGACTGAGAGCAGACATGACAGTGATTAGCCACTTTGGGACAACTTTTCATCCAGGGGAAGATAGATATGATATGATAGATGGAAATCTCAGAGGTGTGGGAGCCAGCTGCAGGGTGAGGTTCAAACTAAATGTGAGTCTTGAACTCTCTGCCTAACCCCAGAGACCTTACCCTCCAAATAAATGTGAAGTGCATTGGCAGCTGCCACATGCTGAAGCTTTCAGAGTTGTACTGCTGTCTACTGAGCAGCATTTGTACAAACATAAGCATCAAATCCTTGTTAAGATATAAATTATACTTTCCCATACCACATATAATTGAATTGCCAGGCACCTAACCAGCACATCTTTAAATGCTCACTTTGTTTTCCCACTGGACAAAGGCACTGCATTGATTTTTGCTGTATAATTATAGCCAGCCAAGGCAGGTTGTTTTTCTAGATGATCTTTCCATGGGTAGCTGAAGTCACAGGGGTTCCTAATCCTGTTCTTGTGGAAATCGGGTAAATCTGCTTTAGTTTTTGCCACCTAGATGGTACCCACCAACATTGTAGTCAAGGTGAAGCCTGGGGAACTATGATGTACACCATGACATTCTTTTTTTCTCCTGGGAAAACATGTGTGCTTTGAACCTAAAAGATGAAAAAAAAAATAATATTGAGGGCAGTGTGAAGATGGCAGGTTCATCTAATGCCACATAAAGCTACTGACCACAATAGGGTTTGATCAGGAAGAGAGTTGCCCTTCCATTTTGTTTCAAATGTGATGGATTCACAGACCCTGTCAGGAAAGATGTGGGGAGGAGTTTTCCAGGAATCACAGCCCTTAGGAGGCTTGTTCAGATTCACAGCAAATTAGCAGATGCACATGTCTGCTCTGTTTCCCTCAATCAGGCAGACTAGGCAGCTAGTGGGGTAATGGCTCATGTAAGCCAATGCAAGTTAGAGGTTTAAACCTCTAAAACCTTTAAAAGTTCTCAAAGAACAGAAATTATATGCACAGGGAGACAAAATGCATCTCGGTGACAAACGGGCTTTGGAAAATAGATATGAAATGCCCAGAGCATGTGAAATGGAAGACGATGTTCAGAAATTTCTGAGTATGGAATGTTTTCTATTTTAAATGACTCAAAGTGAAAAGGCAAATGCTGACCCAAAGGGTGGTGTTGGATAAATGAAACACTGAAAAATTGGGAAGTCATAGGGAATTAAATCAAAATCCTGGTGAAGCCATAACCTGTATTGCTGTAACAGAGGAAACGTACCTGAACATTTGTTGGAAAAAAATCCAAAACACCCTTATTTCCTTTCTTTGCACAGTTTCAGCTAATGAGTGACTCAGCCTTAAGTAAAAGTCTGGATGGGGCAAAATAAACTTGAGTCACTATAGCAAATTTTTGGATTTTCCTTGGGACACTTCCTTACAGGATCTTTGTATTGGGAAAAGGAGAGGGATAGGGAAAGGCTTGCATCAAAATTCATATAGCTATAAATACGCATGAGATTATGCAAACCACAAGGTTTGCATAATCACTTGCTTCCCTTTGCATAAACATGTGGTAAGAGCACACACAAGGCAGTCTTCACAAGAGAAGCAAAGTGTAAGACTGTGGTAAAAGAAAGACAGCCCAGAAATATGATGGGCATGAGATTTGTGAAGATATGACAACTGGATAGGGAATTTCATTGCTTCAGGCGTTTGGAAAATGATTGGTTGTGCAGTTGTTCGGTGTCTGATGTGCACAGAGATCAGGTGTAGAACGGGTAACCTTTGCACTCTGCTGGAATAGCCACCCATGTCTGAAAGCTGGGTAGTATAAGGAATGCTCCCAACCATGGCATTATTCTATAGACACTGAATTTATGTTGCTTTTGAAGCTTGTTTACCTATCTGAAAGCTCTGGAGGGTGATGAGCCTCTTGTTTCTTTTGTTCTAGTGCGCTCCAAAAGGTTTCTGGTTAATCCTATTTCCTTTCCTTCTCAGTCCCTTTGTTTGGGACTTGGAATATCTCTTTATATTGGAAAATAAGAATAAAATGGCTTGGGCCATGGCTGAGACGTTCTCCAAAGCTTCTTATTAAAGCAAAAAAACCACCCCAAAAACAAACCCAACACACCCAAAAAAGGAATGGATCTTTAGGAGGGTCTCTCCTGACTGCCCAACTAATGCAATTCTGTTCCCTTGCATTGGGTGATTCCCATTTAGGTTATTGTGAAGTGCATTTAGTGAATAAATAGATGTTGCTTTTATGTCTCAAAGCTGGTGCCAAGTTTTACTTCTTTCCCATTGAAAATCACAGCCTCCTAGGGCCAAATGGCCCAGGCTTTTTTGCCTTTGTCAGCCTCACAAATTAAAAATGATGGTCTTGTTCTTTCCAAGAGAGCTGACTACGTCCTTACTGAGCACTCCTCAGGATCAGGCCTGCTGGGACTCTGCACAAGTCACCTCAAATTAAAATTCCTTGTCAGAAAACAGCTCTGGAAAGGCAATATCAAATCAATCTGCTATGAAGATAAACACCTGGCAACAAAGTTAGACAGAAGAGGGTAGCAGTCAAATGGGAAGTGCCATTTGGAGGATCCTGGAACAGACATCACTCTTGGTTTTCATTTGCTTTCTGACTCTGAAGAGCAAATGAAAATGTAACTGGTAAAATGAAGTTCCTAGAAAGAAGCTCAAATTCCAGATGGCTGATACCACCCAGGCACCAGCTGTGAAGAGGTAATAAACTCTGCTTTTAAAAAGCAATAGGCAGTGCCAAGCTGCTATTGCTGCACTTGGGGGGGGGGTTGTGTCTGCTGAATTCATCTGGTTTTAAGGGCCACACACATCCAGGGTCTGCGCAGTCCCTGGTATGAGCATCCTCCTTCTGATTGCCACCAGACTGTGTAGAGTGTACTGAAAGAAATGTGATCGTGGTAGGAGTGAAACTTTTGTAAAGCAATGCTGGGAAGAAGTCAAAAGTCCTTTGGGCACTGGGTATGTTTTCCCTGGAGGCAAGAGCTCCCAATGCTTCAGGAGAATCCACAACAGTCTCCATGAGGTGAGAGGTTGTTTTATCCAACTTTCCCCTCATTTTAAACAGTAGCAATTGTTGCTTGACAAACTGTATTGACCGTGACACATAGGGATATCCTGTCCTTTGGGTGGTAGTCGATGGAGGCAAGGAGCAGGGAAGCGGGGGACTGGGATGCAGAAGCATCTGGCTGCAGCCTGAGAGGAGGTGCGAGGGCAGAGAGGATGGGTACAGTGAACCATGTTGGCTGTGGCACGAGGGAGAGGAGATGGCAGAAGCTGATAGCATGGCACACTGCAGGGAGGCTGGACTGGGAATGGCTGTGATTTCAACAGCTGAACTTTTCAAAGGCCTCCTCACTCAGAAGCGGCACCTTATCTCTGGCTGTCAGGCATCAGGAACAGATGTAAGAGCCAGACATTCTGGTCTCTCTCAGCTAATACAAGGTTTTGGATAGCCTTTAGCTCTATTCCTGATGCTGTTGAAACATAAGGAGTCTGTTTTGGTGTTGGTTGGACCCATGCCTCCAAGTGACTTAGTCTGGAGACAGCTACAGGCTCAGTGCCAGCTGCACGTCATGATGCCAAGGCTCTGGCGTCCCAGGGCTGCATTCGGAGCAGGGTGTGCAAGTACCTGGTGACACAGCTGGTAATGTAGGAGACAAATGCAACAGCTAAGCATGCACAGTCCCACACAACTGCACATGAACAGGTCTGTCTCTTGTGTCTGTGTCAACCACAGTTGGCTGTAGGAAAGCATCTCTCTTCAAGTTCCTAGATTTGCTGCTGTTAGGTTGCTATGAGATTATTCCATGCAACAAAGGGATCAAAGGTATGGGACAGACTCTGAAAACAGCAGTTGTGGTCAGGAGGTTTCCTTGCTGCTGCTGCTGTTGTCACAAAAAATACAAACTAGCTGCTGCTTGAAAGGACATATTTCTCCTGTCCAGGTCACATTGAGCCTGAAAAAAGTGAGGTTATGAAGAATTACACATCACACCAAGCAGAACTTGCCCTATTGTACTTTTTAAAAGACAGGGTGGGTGTTGTTCCCTAAATTAAGTAACTAATTTCAGTGTTTTCAAAAAACTCCTTTGCCTTTCCATTTTGACACAGAATCATTAAGCATAGAGATTCATGACTCCCTTCCCCCATTTCCTGGGTTTTTGCTTTTTTTGAAGAAAAGTTTTTAGCTTTTGGTTTGCATTGTAAGTCTAACCCTTTCATTTTAATTTGAACTAAATGTTTCAGGCTGGCCTGAAATTTTGTCTGGTTTTCCTTTTTGCATTGTTCAGAAAAAAGTAATTTTTGTTCAGTTCCTCTCAGTCTTTGGTTGGAAACTTAAAGCTAAGGGCATTTGCCAGCTTTAAGTGAAAATGAGTAAATATTCCTTAGTCACTGGGCGAGATCTTTAACTGGCTTTGAGCATTATAATCCTACTGAAGTCAAAGGAATTGGTTTCATTTATACCAGATGGTAATCTGGACCTCCAAGGGAATTAAATCAGTATCACGGATTAAATTTGCCATCAATACAGGAAGAGCTGTTTGCAAGATTACATCTGTGCTTCATCATAGATAATGTTGGTCTGAGTCTCTACTACTATTGTTATCACCTTCATGCTGCAGATTGTAGTTCAAACTAGCAATAGAAGCCCAGAAGATTTTTTCTGGAGCAATACTTCAGCCTTTAGGCCCCAGATTTTCACCAGTGTTCATGTGACCTTGAATTTTAAGTAGTTCTTTATCATCTGTTCATTTTGTGTGCTTGTGCCAGAAATGTGTATGAAGGGCAGAATGAGACAAAATGAATGGGAAGATAAGTGTCTTCTTGTTGTTGGGTTTTTTTCTTTGTTTGTTTTCTTTAAGGAGGGACCCAATAGCAAAGAAAAAAACTGGGTTTTGCCCAAGAAATTTTATATAACAGAGGTACTTTGAATGGCCACTACAATGACCACTGGTATGAACCAACTGGTGAGGAAAGACTTCCTGAGGTATTGCATTCACATAACAGGGAATCTGTTGCAGCTTGGAAAATTAAACTTGTGATTTATGAGCACAGAGGACTTGAAGTCAATATTTTGTTCTCCTTAGTTATTCAATAATGACTTTGACAGTTCTTCTGGGTTTGAGGAGATACAGATTTTAAGGCTGGCAGGATGCAACGGACTAGCTGATTTCCAGAGCTGCCACCGGTCTTTGATTTATCTTTTATATTTTCCTTTTTGGACCACTTAGTACTGTCAAGCTCTTGCCTGCCCTGGCTCAGTATACAGCAGCCTGTCTCCAGGGTAATTCCAGGGTGGCTTGTCCTGCATCATCTTAAAAGAGGCTGCAGTCCTGCTTCTGTCTTGCCCTGTTATGAGTCAGTTTTAAAACCTAGAGGGACATTAGAGTTGTGCCTGGACCTTGTGCTGGGGCACATGTTGAGCCCCACGCACTCTTTCTAAACTGCTGTTGAATCTGGGTTTGTTGAAGATGAGGCGCTGAATTTGTGTCACTTTGAGCTGGTGGTACTGGTGAGGATGGTTCTTGCCTGTTTGTGTAGCATGAGCCTTTCTTTCCCTGCACCATTCAGCCCTGTTCTGAATCTATGTCAGTTGTTTACATGCTTGAAATGATTTAAAATGACAAGCACAGTGGAAACTGTCTAGGATGCATAATTTGCTGTGAATTATTTCAAATTAGAGGAGAAAGTAAAGAATGAGGGCTCTTGACTGTAGTATCAGCATGGTCTCCATATGTCTGTGTGAATTTCATGGACAAATCCCTTCCTGCAGATGCAGTCCTGTGCTGCATTGAGGATCCTTGATCACTTCCCTTCCAAGGAGCACGGCAGAAGTCCTTTTAGCAAGGTCAAGTAGAAGAATGGTGGTGCTTTCAGGCATCCATGAAACAAGTGGAATTGCGCTTGCCAGGGAGATATGTAGCATATAGCTATGTAGCCGCCATAGAAAAGTGGGTGAATAGTTTTGGGGCAGATTTTATTTGAACATTTTGGAGCTGTGTTTGTTGAAGACAATGACAGATCCTTGAAGCGCACAGCGAAAGCAAGAAGGATTTGAGGTCTTGTTGTCGCTGTTGCTGTTCCCAGAGTGCTACTGCTTCCTTATTCTTAGGGAGCGATGGAGCCAGCTGGCATAAATATCCTTCTCATCCCAGGTTTTTTTCTCATTTTTTTTTCATTTCCTCATTTCACTATACCATCCATCTACACGGAGCGAACCGAGTAATGAGACACTACCAAAGCAAACCAGAGAGTGAAAAGCAGCAATACTGGCTTTGGAAGTTAAGCTGCTATCAGGATATGTTTTTAAAAAAGAGTGTTTTGCTAACAGGCCTGCTACATAAAGAATTTCTGGCTGGATCTGTAAATTCCTGCAGGGAGATGTTGGTCCTTTATCTAATGTTTGTTTTATCTGCTCCTTACCAGAGCATATTGCTGGTATGTAAGTAGCTTGCTGTCATATGGTCCTAAATAGTTGCTTCGTAGAGGAGTTCTACAGCTCTTTGAGATGGAAATTGTATTTGTTTCTAATAATATCCATGCTCCTTATAATTTGTTTGAGGGAGGTTGTTTCACCTGTAAAACCATTTACATGGGTACCATTTTTCCACTTTCAAATTCTTCAACTATGTTCAGGGAGGCAAGTTTTGTCATATTCTCTCTCATTTCTTAGGTAAAGCACTTGCTGAGCCAAAGGATATACTGATGCTAACGTGGAGTAACTTTGGGTTGTTTTTCTTAACTGTAACACAAATTTTGAGAAACAGATGTTGGAAATGCAATGTGATTCTTCACCTTGCTAAGAAAAAAAGCAAAGAGATTATAACAGAAAGGAACGCTGTTTCCACTGGGATGGTGAGCAGAAGTGGGGATAGACAGCTCTGGGTCTGTAGCACTAGCATAAATATTGGATAAAACCAAATTTTAGTCAACTTTGTAAATATTCTCATAATTCCTTCAACCCACATGGAGTCATGACCCTGCATTTGGGAACAGCCAGACCAATGTGCAGTGCCTGGGGAACGGAAGTGTCTCACGCCATCCTGGCCAAGCCCTCCCAGACCTGAAGGTGACCTGGCAAAAGTCACTGGGGTTTTTTTGTTGTGATACCGAACAGGCTAAAAAGTGTTTGCTGCTCTGCTCACAGAGTTACAAAGCTTTAACTGGCCCAAGAGAGCAGACAGCATGGCTGAAGGTGCTGTTTCTGATGCAGGCAGCCCTTTGATTTTAGAAACTGCAGCACAGCCCCTGACTTGAGGTGGAGAGTGTTCACTGGAGCGTGTAGGGTAAACAGGGCTTTTCTGAACTTTGCCAGGTTACCAGCTGTGCTTATGTTATAGTCCCACCCCCAACCCCAAGGAAGGGCAGAGTACCCCTCCCCCTGGCATCTCGGTGCTGTACCTCCTGAAGGAGAGTCTTGGGCAAGTGATGGTGGCATGCTCTGCAGCCTCATAGCATCTCCTCCTTGAAAAGATCTTCTGGTGATCATTTTTAGGTAAAAGGCTGCCTTGTGCAGTTTGTGCTGAAACAGGCTTCAAGACCGGAGTGATACTTTGACAGTGAGAGTGACAAAAAGACAACAGATGCTCTATAAAATCCCTGTGAAATTGTCTGGTGGGGGCAAGGTGATTCAAGCTTGATACAAATGTGACATTTTGCTAATTTTGCTGTGTTACTTCTTTGCCTGCTGGCTTCCCAGTCCCATGGGAAGCCACAGTTGTCACAGGAGGTCCCTGAATGCCCGGACCTGGGGCTGATCCTGCTCTGTGTAGCAAGGGGAGGAGAAGGGCTTTGCAAGGTGTGCACCCTCTGGGCTCCACCTTGCTGAGGTCAGGAGAAATTATGTCCATGGCAAGAAGACTGGATATTAATGTGTTTCAGAGTGGTTATCTTGTACAATTATTTCCTAACAGAAACTGCTCTTACTTAGTGCTCTTCTGTGCGTGCCAATTAACCTAGGGCTTGCTTTTGACAGGGAGCACTTGCTTGTACAAGTCTCACTACCTTTCAGCTGTAAATGGCTAATTTCACAAAGAAGAGATTTTTTTTTTTTTTTAAGCATCAGTAGCATTTTTTAAGAAGATCCTGGCAAAGGAATAGGAGTCCCTTAAATATCTGCCTTTCCAGTATCCTGTAGCAATGAGGACACCACTTTGGGAGTTATTTAAAGTTAGATATTTTTAATTGCATCTTCTAGCTGAGAGGCACTGAGATCTTCAGTATGGTTCCTTTCAAGGTGACCTTTTCACAGTTGTGTTGTCTGGACAAGCCATGGTGTCACTGTTAATAAGGGCACTCATTGGAAAAATAGTATCACCCATGTTGGGTCCGCTGGCATCCTGTAAAAGTGCAGTGGCTGGGAAGGTGTTAGTATAGCTGTGCAATGAAACTTTGCATTGGTCAAGTTCCTACTGTTGCTTAAATTAGCCAGGGTTTCCTTGTTTAGTCCTTGGTTGAGAAGCAGGACGAGAGCATCACCAGAGAAGGCTACAGTTCTTCCTTTGATTAATGCAATTTAAATACCGTGCTTGTTACTGTCCTGTTGTCTTCATCTAGAAAATCACCTACGAAGTTCCTCGGCATAAAATTAATGTGTTTGCTGCTCTGGAGTCTATCATGAGATCTTAGAGGCTGATACAGAAGCAGAACTAGTCTTCCCTATTAAATGATTTTATATGCCAGTTACAATGAAATGATTTACATGCTTTACAGCTGGTGTGTAGCAGGTAGGCAGCCTGCTTTCCCTCGGCTGCTGGTTTTGGCTAGCCATTTACCTCTAGGTAAGGCCCAGTGGCTATGGAGAGGTTACCAAAGCAGAATAGTACCTTCCCATATTTTGTAGTCATATTGACAGAAAAAAAGTCAGTATCAGGAAAAGCTTTTGCCCCGTAGGTTCCTGGCTACTCTCCAAAACAGTTGCCAGCTGATGGCTGCTTCAGGAGCTGCTGCAAAATGAATCGGTGATTATGGTTCAGTTCCTGTTGATGGGCATCCACCTTACAACCTCTGCAGCTGGCAGACTCAGTGGCAGGCAGAGAGGTCCAGGGCTGAAGGAGCAGGAAAAATAAACAGCGCTCTCATAACGTGATGTGACTGCCCTGCTTCCATGATTCATATTCTGAGCAGCATCCCCTGGACTGGTGTAGCCCAGTGACCAGATCCTTGGCCCACTGGTTTCCCTTTGAGGTCCAGGAGACTTTCTGATATTACTGCTATTTATGAAGAAACTGCTTTTGGCCTGGTTCTTCAGGAACTTCTTCCCACTCTTGGCTCTCCTGTGAGATGAACATTTGTGCCTGAGTGAGGGCTCTCAAAGGGGCTTTGTAGTGCTGCCGGCGGTAACTGGGATTTTGATGTAAGTCATTTCAAGCTGGAGGCTGGCTCCTCTTACAGTATTTCCTGTAGAGCTGGTCTGAGCTTTCATCTAGGAGAAATGTGGTGACGTTTCTGGTGAAATGTTCCTCTAGTGTCCACCTGCCCACTGTGCAAACGTCTCCTTCCCCCTATGCTGCTTTTTCCCTCAGCTTTTCAGCTCGCTTTAGCATTTTTCTGGCTGCTGAACCATTAGGTTTGGGTGCATTTGGGTTGGCACACCTCTGGGAGCACCAGGCTCCCCTCTAGCCCACTGACACATCCTGTTTTCCTTTCCAGCACCTGGGTGCTTTCTGGGTAGGTTTAGGTTCCTCCTGGACAACCAGAAAATGTCAAGCTTCTACTACACAAACTTGTCCACCATCTCTGTGCTTTTCCTGCATAGCCGTGCTCGCTATTTACAACCCAGAGGATGTGCCAAGAAAGAGGAAGGTCGAAGATACTGTAATTGATGTCCCCAGACAAGTGTTTACAGTATACTCACAGTGTTGGAAAAAAACAACTTTCTCTGGTGTATAACTACTGAAACACAAGCTCTGACAACATACAGTTGTCTTCTTCCTAGGTCTCTGCAACAGGGAAAACTGAGAATTCATCCATTTCCCTGAACATAAATAATGTTGTGGTTATTTTTCTAATTGCACACCTCCTTTTAGAAAGACCAAACCCTTGCCACTCCCAAGAGGTTCCTCTGCACCTGACAACAGGTTTTTATAGCCTGTTTCATTTTCCATAGCTAAGTTTAGCTCTCGATTTTCCTTCGTCTCATCCCTCAGGCAGGTCTCACAAGTAGTGAAGCTGTTTGTGTTTTCTTCCTGCATGCATCAAGAAGTTTGTAGAAATAAAGTGCAAGCATTTATATCAGATTGGTGGGGGAAATATCAAAAGCAAGAGAAAATCAAAAATCCTTTCTGAAGCCATTGTGTCACAACAGAATGTGGCACTGTTGAGGTTGAATTTATTCATCGTCACAGAAATCTCTGCAAGAACTTGTGTTTCATGCAAGCTCCATTCCCAACCAGTCCCATGTTGCTGACTTGGCTGCCGACCTGAATTCACGTCACTGTGGTGTCTGTGTGCACTGAAGGTCTGCAAATAGCCAACAGGGAGGCAGACCTGCCTTCAAAATTTCACACTCTGACTGCATGACAAGGTGTAGCAGTCAATGAAGCTAACAGCTGTGGAAAGGCCAAACTGGCTGTAACAGAGCAAGAGGGAGTGGGGAAGGAGAAATCAAAGCTGCTGACTGTCATCATGGGCTGACCTTGACATCTGTCCATTGCTCCTTGTAGGAGCAGCAGCAGAGAGGAAGCTCTGGAGAACATTGCCTTGAGGGGGGTGCAAGCTGGCAACCTGGCACACTGGGAATGGATGAAGGTGCTGGTTCATGAGACCAGGAGGCATCTGTTTGCTTCTGCAGCATTTGGCAGGGTGCTAACCCAAACTGGTGAGGCTGCAAGGGTGAATCAATCAGTCTCTGAAGGGCTGTGGGGTCTGCCCAGACCCCTGCAGAAGGCGAGGGCACTTGTAAAGTGATCGCATCTGCAAAAGCAAATAACGGGACAAATTTTAGGGTCACAAAAAGTTCAAGAACTCCTCAGTGTGATTGCACTGAGAGGGTTGAAAAAAAGCCTGCCTGGGGCAGAGCAGCAGGTCAGGAAAGATTTGAGCTCTCCCAGCAGTATACCATCTCAAATAATCTTTTTCTATGACGTTAATTTCCTTGGGCAGAAGATTAAGGACTTTTAAATTAATTAGAATGATTTTAGTTTCTGCTGTCCTTGCATATTGCTGCAATTACCACTGCAGGGTCTCAGTTGCCCTACCTGCCATCACAGAGCCCAAAAGGTTAATAATGGTTAAACCAACAATTGCTACGTCCGTGTATGAGTGGGATATCACAGTGTCCTATAGAATGAGGACTTCTGATATTTAGAAGGAATTCATTCCATACTCCCTCCTGAACAAGGTCTGGTCACCACTTACTAAGGACATTTCAAGGTGAATTTTAGATGGGACCTGTACTGGCTTTTTCTATTGCGTAAATTCCACTTCACTTGGAGAGGTTTCTCGAGTGGGTTATTTCATAGGAAAGGGAGTGTCTTAAAGGTTGTGTCAAATTACTGAGGAAAAATTTATCTAATCTGTGGTCAAGGTGTTAAAAACCCAAAGCAACATTCAGACAGACATCCTAGCTATCTGCTGTGCTAAATGGATGAACCAACGAGCTTTAATCCCAAAAGCAGAGATTGAGCGAAGGTGGATTTTAATTTATTTTTGTGGTACCAAGGCATATCCCCTCTTTAGACTGCATTCCTTGAAAGTAGGGGTGCCACAGTCCACCAACACTAGAAACATCCCTAACAGCTATATTGTTAGAGGGCCTCAGGGTAGTATTCCTGCAAGTCTCTGCATTGTGCCATGTGGATCTTACTCTGCTTGGCTCCAGCACGCAAAGGGTTGCCCCGCTGAGCTGCCTGGAGGACCTCAGCCATGTGAGATACTCTGACACTTTCTAACCAAGAGTTCTGAAGTTCTGCTAACTGACACTCCAAACTGATTGAATTTAATGAGACTCTTTCCACTGACATCATGGCTTTGATTTATACCCTTAATGCATAACGCATTGTTTCAAATGTGAGTCTTAATATCCTTATCCAGTCTGCAGCTCTTCCAAGTTAAATACGAATAAACAGAGAGAAGGAAAAAAACCCACAAGACAAGTTTAAGAGATTTCTGTGTGTCTGCTAGAGGCAGCTCTTGACTAATGCCAAGAAGCAGCGGGAAAGGGTGTCCTTTGCCTAGGAACTCTGAGTCTGTGGGACTCTGCAGCCAGAACATTGTGCCGACGAGGTATTTTCTATGAGAAATGGCCATCAAACCTCTCATGCAATAGTTAGACCAGTAAGAAGGTTAATGGACTAAAAACCTCGTGTGTTTAATTAAGTCTGTCAGCCACTGTATTTTCCTTCTATTTTTAGTCTGATTCTCTAAGGAAATGAGGCTTGTACAGTTGAGGTGGCCGTTTGTCCATCTGTTGGTCCCCCCGGCTCCTCCCTGTAACTTTCAACTGTCAGCAAATTTCAGCTTTTTTTTTTTCTGGAAAGAAAGGGAAGCATCTCAAAGATGTTACCTTTTTTAATGAATTTCATGGAGCAATGGAAAAATTAAGGTTTTATGGGAGTCAGAGATGTCACTGGAGACTTGCAAGGGATCAGAGGGTAACTGTAGGGTGTCAGATGGGAAGCAGAAATAAATGAGACCAGCGTGGTGAGTAGGTGATGGCAATGCAGAGGGGATGGATAGGTAGAAGGTATCATGCAGTGACAGGTTTTTGGGGACATGACTATTTTTGAAGGATGAACAAACATCAGAAACCCTGAGAATGCTGTGACCAGGAGGAGGGCTGAGGGGTGCAGAGTTAAGCCCAAAGGTGTAACAGGGGAGGGACACTGGGATGTCATAGGCTAATTTCAGAGGTAGTGTGGGGTTATGGAACTGAATTCCATAGGAAACAGAGTTTCATTTGTTCAGCTGCTCACAGAAATTGTTTTATCAAGGTCTTTGTTGGCAAGACTAAGAAATGACTGAAGCTCTTCAGAAAATGTGCTCTCGTGATTTCTTTGGGGCTGTGCAATTGTACTGATAGAGATAACAACTCATTGTCATGATAAAATATGGCCAGAAACATACCTACCCTCTGCCGCCTGCCTTTCTCGCAGCACCCACTGGGTTTCTCGATTCTGGGACTTAGGTTTTCTTAAAAGGATGATTGTTTGGCTGTGCCCACGCCGCGAAGATGGAGTTGTGCTGATTAAATAGAGCCTTTGTGAGCAGTTCCTTGGGTTATGTGAGGAGGATCCTTCTTTACAGCTATGTGAAAGCTTATACTTACTTGGATGGCGATCAACATGCCTCGGTAGATGAAGCATTGGCCGTCTGTGTATCATTAAGGAGCTCGAAGAGTCAATTCAGTCCAGACAGTAAACAATGAATTGCTGA
This sequence comes from Zapornia atra, assembly GCA_013400835.1. Classification (NCBI taxonomy): domain Eukaryota; kingdom Metazoa; phylum Chordata; class Aves; order Gruiformes; family Rallidae; genus Zapornia; species Zapornia atra. Next base: position 283,628 of record VZTU01025197.1, on the reverse strand, counting down.
CACTTTCAGCTCTGCTGGGGCTCAAAAATACCAGTGCACACATCTGAGCTGTATCAGTGGAAACACACAAGGATTAGATTCTTTTGGTGACGGCTGCATTTTTATTGTGAATAATCTGATGGGAGCCTGATGGTGTCCAACACATCCATTCTTGCCTTGTGATTCTTTTGCCATCTGAAACGTTGTTAGCTTTAATGACATAATTATCCTTTATATATCCAGTTAGACATGTGGGTTGGGGCTTTTTCCTTTCCCTTTTTTTTTTTTTTTTGAGTTATAATTAGTTTCCCTGAGAGGCAGCAGCTTTAATGCTTGGGTAGTTTTCTGAGAAGCTGGGACTGCAAGAAGCTTTTGGGAAATGACAATTATATGTCCATGGTTTTTATTTGGTATGCTTTATTTTAGTCTTTGTCTAGGCTGAAAGCTCTTGTTGACTGGCAGAAGATGGATTGAATCAGTGAAATTAAGCAATTTCAGTCTCCCCCCTCCCCACACACAAGCAAAAACATGTAAAGAACTTGTATGTTGACTGAAAGTAGAGCGCAGTTGTTTTGCTGTATTTATACAAAATACTGGCAGGAAAAAATTTAATACCCCATACCCCCATACCCTCCAGGACATTGATTGAATTCACATGACATTTTTTGGTGAACTTTTCTAGAAGTTTACCTCAACAGAAAATTTTATAATAGATGTTTGTATTAAGGTAATTCTAACAAAATGAGACTATTCAGTGTGTCCTGGGAAACAAAATGAACCAAAGAAAGGCTATTGGTTTGTAAAATGGCTTTGTAACCTTCCTCTGTATTCCCCTTTCCTTTGTCAGCCCAATGTGGCCCATGCCTGTCTTGGGGACCTTGCAGTACGCAGATGCATAAGGACTCCACAGTCAGGTAAACCATTAGTGAAAGAAAACATCTATGGAAACTTATCAGAAATTATACAAGTTGTTACCTTTTGAAGCTTGATACCCGATGGTAGTTACTGATTGTATCATGCCCTGGCTTTCTGTCATCATTGGGAAAAAAACAACAGAGAATTATTTTCACAGGGTTTGTAAAGCTCACGTGGGGCTGCACTGAGGTAAGGGCTCCTCCAGCACCAGCAGAAAAAACCTTTGGGTTTGCCTGTAGTTCATGGCACCATTCTGCAGCAGCAAATCAGAGGAAGATGCTTAGTTTGGAGAGCATCTGAAAGATCTCTTATGTTGTGCCTGTAATGGAAATTTTGTTATACTGAAATAATAAAGAAAAGCAGTTGCACTTGGAGCCTGGCTGGGGACACAACTCCTTCCATCCTCTCACAGTGCCCAGAGGAGCACTGACTCCTGCAGTGATGGAGTAGGGGGGCTTCCCTCCCTCACCTGGGCTAGGCTGCTTGTCTGCCTGGGGTGCTTCTGCAGGAGAAATGAGGAGGGTAATGTGCACCTTTGCTTCTCCCCAGCAGCTGCTGCAACCACCACAGGGACCCTTGGGGGTGGCAAGCACTGGCCCCTGACTCTGCTCCCCTCACTGCTCTCCCTGCCAGACCCTGGCTGCTGGGAAGCAGCTGAGGGGCCCCGTGAGGCAGCTGGGAGACCAGCTTACTTTGAAATAAGGGGAAGAGGAATCAGTACTTGTTCTAAGTTATTTTGTTCATCCAGTTTCTCCCACCTTCAGGCTACACCAGGGCAAAGACAGGGTTTCCATCACTTCTGGGAGATGACAACTGGTTTCTCTCCCAGAAAGCCAACAGCAGCTAGAATTGGAAAAGCCTTTGTCGGTCCCACAGAGATTGTGTGTCTCTCTTTTCTTTTTTTTTTAAATAGTATATTTGAGAGTGATGTGTCCATGCTAGTTTTGCTTGTCTCTTGCAACGGGTTTCCAATCCCTTAGTTTAAATGGAATATTAATGCCAGATGGAAAAGCTCATCTATTGGCAAAGCCAGTGATATAATTTGTTTATATAGTTTCAGTGCAACTAAGAGGGGGGAAAAAAAAATAAAGAGTGAAGAAAATTCCTTCACCATCTCGTACTTGTTACTTGTCAAGTTGTGTATGCTGTCAGTAAAGCTGTGCTCTTGAACGGTCAGGGTTGGTGTGGCCTCAGAAGGCTGTCAGTAGGGAAGAGGAGACAGGGTGTCTGTCACTGGCTTGGAGGGAGTGTGCTACATAGTTTTCATTTTCTGCATGCATGATTAAAATTTAAGGGAAAAAAGGAATCTTGGCTCTAACAGTGGGAACATCACAGATGTGAACTGAACGGAAAGCTGATTTTTAACATTTTTTTTGCTTGTATGGTCATCACTTCCTGTGACCTGAAGGGATAGATTTGACTCAGAGTTTTCTGTAGCACAGGCAAAGACATAAATTACCCTTCTCAGAAATAATGAAAAAGTACTGTGTTCAGTGTTTCATGGTATGCTTTCTCTGCTTTGCTTTAGATGGGTCTAGCAGCTTTCTAGAATCTCAGGTCTGTTGAAGGTTTTCTCCTTTCCTTCCTTTCAAGTTGAGGATCTCAAGCACTTTCCCAAACTGACCCAGCTACGCAGCCTCTCATAAGGCCAGCAAGCCCTGTATGTGGAGTGGAGGAAAGCACACATGGACCACGTGGGCAAGAGTCCTTCTAGGGACCCAAAGGTCCTTCCAGCTGCGGTGGGTGTCATGAGGCAAGTATGCTTGCCACTGGGCACCACAAGCAGGCAGCTGTGCCTGCCAGAGAGTATTTCCTTGTCTGTCCCTGCCTCACTAGCTCACAGCCCCTCCTGTGTGCTCAGTGAGCTCATACTCGATTCACATTACCTGGGGTTTCACCCTCACATGCCGTGCAGGTATCAGCACGCATCAGTTTGCTGCTAATTGCCTCCTTCAGAGGCCGCCCAGCTCTGCCGCACTGGCACTGTCCGTGTTGCAGCATGGAAAGTCTTGGCCTGCAAGGCCAGGCACTTCATGCGGTGCCTTTACACGAGTCTGCTGGGGTGAATAGACTAGAGTTTCACTTCCAAAGAACTAAGTTCAAATTTTGGTTTCAGTCACAGAGGGAATTATGATTAAAGATCTTTTAAACCCTTGGGAAGCTTTCCAGTCCCCAGGGATATCTGCTTAATCACGCCCTCAACCCAGTGCTCAGTCATTCTCTCTCAAGATAGGGCTTGTTCAGGGACTTTTATGGATTTTTGTTTGCTTGCTCACTTTTAAAGTGGGGCTATTTTCCAATTTAATTTGGGCTTGTTTGTGAAAGTTGTCTGCTTTCAGAAGGTTGCTGAGAGAGTTTTGATGTAGAAAAAGTTGAACATGCTTCCTTCTGGTTAAAATGTATGTGACACAGAGAGTCATAGCTGGGAGAGGGAGTACTGTGTACAAAGGAGAACAGGGAGCATGAGGGGCCTGAGCCAGCTATCATAAGACAATCAAAGGAAATTCCAAATTGAAATATTCTAGCTTTTGCTTTCTACATGAAATATCACGTTTTCCTGGTGGACAGAGAGAGGAAAGTATCTGCTGCTGTGGACCATAGCTGATGTACTCACCTCTTTGCTTGCTTTTGCATATCTCCCATGCTCAGAAGTATGACTGTGCTTTGAAAGAGGAGCTCACCCAGGATGACAAATGCATCAGCCCCTGCCTGCACTTTTACATTTCAGTGCTGGACTCAGCACTTTTATGCTACAACAAGAATATATTTTGTTCTGCTCTGGTAGCAGCACTCGATTGAGTGTTACTGGCTCGTTAGGAGATCTGTCTAAAGCTTTAGGCAAGGGACACATCTTTTTAAGCAAGTATGAAGTTGTTCGGGTGATGCCAGCATTAACAATCTGTACGTTAGAGATGAGGCGCACTAAGCAAGCCCTTATTTCTCTGAATGTTTAAATTTGTGCACGTTTTTGCAATTTCCTTTAAAGAAGGGAAGAGAGGGACTGTCATTGATGGTTTTAGTTTTGCAGGGCGATGGCTCTCTACTTATAATGAACATGAAAGAGGTTCTGTCTTGCCAGTGAATTAAAAATTCCCTCGTATCTGCAGTGTTTGCTTTAATTTAAATATTCGGCAGGGTTAATGAAAGATGGCTTGAGAAAGTGGGTGCAAAGCAAGTTTCCCAGGTCACATCAGTTTATTTCTGTTGTTTTCCTATCTGTGGCCAAAAATACAGTCCTGTATGAATGGCTATGATGCTCTGTGGATGGCAAAGCGGGCAGCAGCCCATTGCCAAAGGGATTGCTCATTGTGTGGCTATCTAGCAGCCTTGGATGTTAATGTGCAGAGTCTGGCCTATCTTGTTTGTAGCAACTGATATGATGTAAAGTGCCTACCTCAAATGCTGTGATTCTGTACTGAGGCAGTTTCCTGATGTCACCTTCAGGAGGACAGGGAGACATGCCCAGCGTGCCGAAAGACGCAGGGTAGAGCTCTGCCCGTGCTTCCAGAACTGCCCGCAGTTCTTCTGTGCAAGAGATGCCTTGTCCCAATAAACACCAGACAAGCTCACATCACGTCATAAGCTTTATAGACTTCTCATATTTAGATCATAATGTATACCTTTGGGCAATATCCTGACGCTCCGGTGTCTGCTAATTAATTTGTTTTCTTATACTTTCCTGAGATCTGGATTGTCACCAAAGCCCAAAAGGGAAGAATCTAGCTGTCAAAAAGTGAATGTCTATAATGAGCGTAAGGTGTGGATGGAAACCACACAGTTGTCACACAGCAGCTATGACATAAAAGATGCTATTTCTTCCATACTGTTTCCCATAAGGGAGAGGGATATTTTGGGAGGGCAGAAGATGTGATTACGGGAGACAGCTACATGGAAACTGTCATCGTATGCTCCACGCACTGAAATGGAGTAGTGTGCAGGAACAAGGCTGTTAGAAATATTTTAATAAATATTAAGTCCATGGATGAGTAACAAAAAATTGTAAGCATTAATTAAACATGTCTGGCTAGCCTGTGCAGCATTGTCCAGTTGAGGAACACAGGATTAGGAGTGGAAAGCTGAGCTTTTCCTCCTGGCCCTGAAACTAGTTTTCTCTAAAATCTCAGCAAGTCATGTTTTCCACTGGTTTCATACACTTTGGACAAGCAACATGTGTGTAACTTTCCTCACCTCAAAAACACTGGTGTTTGCTAACATAATCTCCAGACCACTGACAGATATTGGGTATTTTAGGACCCTGGAGTCAATAGTTATGGAAGCCTATTAATTATCATCATTGGTTTTAGACTCCCAGCCCTTTGCTGCATGACGGGAGATGCTATAGCCCTGTAAAGGGCCCTGTATAGAGATCAGCCTTCCCTTTCTGTCTCTGGGACTTCTCTCACAAACCCGGGTGCTCAGGGCTTGCCTGCCTGCTGCGGGGCCATCCTGGCTGTCCCCACTGCTTCCAGGCAGGTGCTCCTGCCTGCCCACTCATGCTTCGTGCCAGGCTCCCACAGGCAGCATCAGCTGTTGAAGTAGCTTGGTAATGAACTCTAGGGCACCCACTCTGCAATAAATTCATCTTCATGAAGTCTGATGACCGTAAAGAGTAATCCTAATGCATAGCATCTCTCCCCATAACAGCACAGCACCACGGGCTCCTGTATCTCAGGAACCCTTCGTGCTCCCTGTGGCCAGGGCATATGGTGAGATCTACTCAGTCGCTCTTGCAACATCCTGTTATCCCCGTGATACTTCAGGGATTCTGTGACATCTTCAGAAGTGCCTTTGGAGAGGTTGAAAAGAAGTAAGTGAATCAATGCTTTAAATAGGTTGCATTACTGCAAATGACTTGAACAATGCAGCAAAAGAAGGGAGCATGCAGGTGAGTAGTAGATGGTGAACAACAAAAAGTAAGAGGCTGATTCTCTGTGCTGAGCAAAGGGCTGCACTGTGCATTAAGCCCTGCAAACCCTTGTGAGGCAGGCACAGAAACCAGCACCTCAGTCCTCCTGGCAGCCAGTGGAGTCACAGGGAGGTGGTGATGGTCATTTGCATGATTGATTTTTCCAGTCCTCATTGTGTAACTGCAGAAATACCAAGCTGTAGTCTCTAGGCCTGCACTGGAAATACAGAGACAGCCCTTCCCTGGGATGCGGTGGGAGGTGTGGGGGCTGCCTCCTGCTTCTTTTTAGCAAGAGAACATCTCTGCAGCTCCCATACCACCTTCTGCAGAATGACAACCAACATATGACTTGGGTTTGAAATCCTTGCAGCTGATGGAAAAACAATTAAGATCTCATTAAAATTCTATGTAGAGAGCCAAGAAAAGGAAGATAATGTCAGAGGAAAGGTGATACGTAGGACAGTATGGAGAATTCTCTTAAGTTAAGCCTGTCATTAGGCGGGAGCACAGAAGGTGCTAATTGTACAGTGCGTTTCATTCATCCCACAAAGAATAATTAACACTTTCCCTTCTGCCTTCCCCATCACTGAAATGAATGGATTCAATACATATGCTCTTTTGCTAAGGCAGGAGTGGTTGGATCCTGGCTCCGTAAGTACAGAGGACTTCTACTGCTGAGTTTCTTCACCTGCTGATTGTTGAGCAGGAATCATTATTAGGCATGGGAGGGAGTGCTGATTTCATTAATCTCTTTGTCTTCATCTGTTGCTGTTACAGAAATTATGGACTCAAGATGGGGAAGAATTGGAACAAACACTGGAAATGGCTTTCAGGTAAGCATAGGCTTAAATCCTGCCCGAAGTATGGAAGGGCTTACCAGAGATCATTTTTACCCTGAGAGTGTGTGTAGATGTTCTGGCAGGGAGGGAGCACAGTGCAAACAAGCACTGCTTGGTCCCTTGCAGGCTGCCAGCAGCCTGGCAGGGGACTGAGGATATTTCCTTAAGATTTATTTCCAGTCTGATCCAGACAGAGAAACCAAAGCTCTTGCAATGCCTGGACTCTGACCTGCCTTGCTGCCCTGATCACTATCAGTCCTGAGCAATGCTATTGTGACAGAGCGACAGCTGATTTGCAAAGCAAAGCTTAGCATTACCAGGTCCAGTTTGAGTGGCTGCGCGCTGCTTCCTGGCCTCCCACACTCCTCATAAAATTTAACTAGAGGTGATAGTCTTCACTTCCTTTTACACGGGAGAAGGTATCATTGTGTGATACTTATGCAGCTGATACTCTACTCCAGAGGTGACTACATTTCAAGGCTGAGATGAAGTAATCCATGTCCACATGGCCTTTCTACTTCACAGAAATAATTGCAGTTAATTAGTTAAAGATTACAAAGTGCTCTGGTATTCCTGGATGAAAATGCTACCTCTAAGTATGATGATAATGATACTTCACACCCTCTGATACTTTCTCAGAAGTCTCTGGAAGAGAAGCTGTGATTGTACAAGCTGGTGTGCTTTATGTTAACTGAAGTTCTACATCCCAATTCCCATCAGAGACAGCCCAAAGAAACACTTCCCCTCTTCCTCAGCCCAGGCATCTTCAAAGTTTAGGGAAGTTTGGGGAAGTTTGCCTTAGGATGCTGTGCTCTTGATGCAGATAAACGGCACCAGTAGACAGCTGTCTCAGAGGTTGACAGTTACACAGCCACTACACTGCCCTGCTGCCCCACTGTTTGCATTACACTGGCATGGCTGAAGGAGGCCCTTTCCATCCCCACAGTAGATTTGCTTCTTGTTAGCACTTTGGGCATACGAGAGTTGGCAATTGCAAAATACCAGCTTATTTTCAGCATTGTAGACACCCGCTACCATTTCCATAGCATGTGGGCTCTGAAAGTCCTCAGTCAAATTCCTTTCAAACATTTGCATGGACTCTTGAGACAAAGATTTAAGATGCTCTTGCATCCCTTTGTCCTCTGACACAGCCAGAGTCAGAAGCACCCTGTCCTCTGTCCCACTATTTCCACTGAGATGTGAGCAGCCTTAGCTGCTGGTGACCAGGGAACGTGTAAACTCACATCTCTCTTGTCCTGCCCAGTCCTTGGTTCACCTCTTAGATCCACAGCTAATGTCTGTGGGCCTTACATTGTTTCCGTATGCCCCCTTTCAACCCACTATTCTGTCCAGTCTGCGTTGGCACATGAGGAATCTGTGACTGAAACTGGGCTTCAGGGAAAAAGAAAGGAATTCACAGCACTAAAAAGGGATATGTCAGAACCAAGCTCTCTCATATTTCTTGAAGCACAGAGGCTGTTGCCAACCTAAGTATGCCAAGCTGTACATGAAGTCGCTCAGGAAGGGTCGTCTTCTTTGAGCCAGCCAACCTGTGGCTCCTGAGTCATTGCTTGGACTTTGTCCAACCCATTTGCATTCATAGACTCCTCATCACCCATCTATGAAGCTTATGTTCCTTGGAATGAACCTGAAAGCTAAAAGGTAACCAAATGCGGCAATCAAGCAGGTGGAAGTAGGGAAGGAGATTCCTTTGGTGCTTTGCTGAAAGCTAAAATGGGTACGGTTGCTGATGGTAAGAGTAACTGGTGTGCCAGCAGGCTCACAGGCACACATGTGGGGTGTTCAGGAGTAAAACATGCAAGGTAAAAGCACGCAGGGTAAAAGCTGCCACTGTAGGAGATGCTTTCTGTCCAGCAATGAAGAAATCCTCTTTTGTTGGGAGCTGTTGGCTTATGGGATCAGTAAAACTTGCAGATAGAAATCATTATCCTATAGGTCTCCAGGCATTCATATAGTGTAGCAGAAGCAACAAAAGGAGTTCCTATGTGGATGAGGAGCAATTACCCATCCCAATCTCTCTGACTGGCTGAGGTGCTTGTCTTGGTTTCATTCCTTCCTGAATTCAAAACAACAGATAAAATCAACGGCACCAAGTGCTGCGGGTTAGTGACACTAAAAATGGCCTTTCTCCTCCTGCTGGGGAGGTAGCTCATAGCATTACAAAAGGCCATTATGAGTTTTTGACAGGATTGGTGTGTGGCAACCAAGGGGCATTTCTGCAAGAGATGTGAATGCAGCTCAGTGCTCAGCGCAGAGAAGTGAGGATCACTGTTGGTTTAGGGACAGGAAGTCACCCGCTTCCAAAGTTTTGGAAGTATCACTGATTATGCATACCTAAGAGAAAAAAAAATTCTTCTGCTGGGCATCTGAATCCAGAGGCCACTTTTAAACCTTGTTTTGTTTTTCCTAGTTGAAATGGAAGAAACATTTCTAGCACGCAGTCCATTCTTGCAGGCACAGTGACTTGAAAGTTAATCATAGTTCTGGCCCCAGATGGTTACAGTGCATCTGCTTCTCCATCTGTGGGAGTCTTAAAGGATACTTGATAGCTGTCCAAATAAGTGCTTGAAAATTGTATCATATAAAGGCAAAATAAAAAGACAGCATAATCCAGAATGATCCCAAAAGAAGGAGAGGCAGAGTAAGTGTTTCAAGCCCTCAGATGTGCCCTAGAGATTTCGGCTGAAATACAGATTATTGTATGGCATACATAGTACTACTCATAGTAGACATGCACTGAAGATATGCCCACCTATTTTCATCAGGAAAATGTTATAGAAATACATTTTCTGCTTTATCATGAACAGGAATCTTACAATTAGGTAACACATAAACAAATGTAAGCAAAACATTTTTCAGCCGTATTCCTATTCTATTCTATTCATTACAGTGTATTGAAACTTGGTGTGGCTGGCTGCAACTAAGCTTGTTTTGCAAATTGGTTTCAAAACAGCCAGCACTCTTTTCCATACCAGAAGCCCTTGATAAGTCAAAAAGAATGGTGCAAACTATTTACAGTCTCCTTCTGTCCTTTCTGTAATCCCAGGCAGGATAAATATAGAAATCTCTAGGGCTGAGATGTGAGATGCAGTATTGATGAGCAAATGTGGAACAGGACTCACTCAAAACATCATTAGATCAACTGGTGAATTGAGTTGGAGAAAGAGCTAATTGAAATCCTGTTTGGGGACGGGGGGCTGCTGAGTCCCTTGCAGGCTTGTAGAGAGGCCAATAACGATGAGGTCTGAGACTGTGGGAAGTTTAAAGTGGCATGATGTTTGATCCAAAGCTCAGTGAAGCTGAAGAAAATTCCCATGGTGCATGAATATTGCATGCATCACAGGACTTTATTTTTTAAACAACAATTATCTCAAATGCAGAGACACAAGAATTCCACTAAACCCGTCTTGTTTCTCATGAGGGATACGAAGGATAAGAGGGAGGAAGGAGGTGCTTTTCCTCGTGAGGTGAATGCGATGATAAAGTTAATTTCTGGATGGTTCCCCAGTCATATGTAAGGGGCCAGAGAAGTCAGTAAGGTTCTCTACATTGAGTCACAAGACATGAAGAAGATGATAGGAAGCCAGTACGCCATACCTGTCATGAGGAAGCAGAGGAAGAATGAGGGAAACAGGAATAAACCCTTGCCTCATCATCACTACATCCACTCAGGAGAAGTGAGCCATCACAGGGGAATCTGCAAACTGTCATGGATGCAACTTGTTCCCTCTCTTCTGGAACATGCCATGAACAAAAAGCATCGTGGTGTAAGTAAAATTTTTAATGAAGTTCGAGCTTTACAATGACACATACTAAGCCCCTATAATCATTGTTAACAAACAAGAATCGTGTTTTGCTTTGTCATAATAATAATCAGTGGTACTTGGGAGCAGTTCTACTATCACAGAAACTCACTGCTGCAGCCTGGAAAACCTTCTGTGTCTAAGACTCAAAGAAGGGCTGCTGACCATGTGTATGATCCCTGGGGAAACAATATGGCAGGAATCCATTGAGCAATAGGCCAAGTAGGTACATGGAAATCAGCAGGCAGTGATACCCCACCCTGGGAATAAACACCACAGTATGCACTGCCACTGGGGACAAAGTATTAGTGCAAAATTTGTACATAGCACTGTGAGCAACCCTAAGGGATAAGCATCTGTGTTTACAACGCTCCTTAAATTACTAATGCCATGCTTAGCAATTCTGTATTAAAATTGGCATTTGTTGTTTAACAAATTGCTGAGGACTTATTTATGATTTGATTCCAACTCCTAAATGAATTTCAATTATTCTGGCAGTTATTAATTGTATAAATTGATGTGCAGGAGTTTATCTCACAGTATCCAATCTGGTTTTTATGGCTGCTATCTTATTGCACTGTGATTGCTCTAGGATTGGCTTTGCTTGTGAATACTTAGAAGTTAAAAACAAATTTTAAACATGTTTGTTGGTTTAAATGTAAGGTTGTGGGCAGGGTTTTTCATTTGCAATTTGGGGATTTTTTTCCTCTTCATCTTTCAAAGTTTTTTTTACTGCTTTCTAATCTAGTTGCTCCAAGTCCATGGTATTGATACATTTGATATAAAAGGAATAATAGTGATTTTCCCTGACTAAGTGACAACACGTGGTGATATATCTTCTATTTAAGCAAGAAGGAAAGATCCAAGCAGGAACAATGCTGGCAGGTGAGTGTGATAGTGTCACCAGTACAACATCATAGCACAGCTATGAGTATCTCAGCCTGATGGGGCTGGGGGATGACAATACCTTGCCCTTTGCCAATACTGTGTATCCTCCTCCCTCAACAATCTTTTTTTTCCTGGAAGGATGCCTCCACTATAGAGAGCAGGAGTCAGAGCCAGAATAAATATTGAGGATCAAGAAAACAACAGGAATGAGGGTATTTCTAGTCTGCGTTCAGCAGAGTGAGTTGATTTAGATTAGCTGCCCAACTCAAGATCAGATGCTAAGAGAACATTAGAGGCATAATTTCTGGGGAGGAAAAAAAACCCAAAACAAAGGGCACAAAAACAAAACCAAAAGGAATATGTTCATATTGGCAACTAGAAAGTTTCTAATTGTCAAAGCAGTGACAATTGGGAGCCATTAAGAGAAATGGAAGGAAGAAAGCTACCTGTCTTTAAAGTGGAGCTGGAGCAGCTAATCTCAAACTTTTTTGGACATTGTGTCTCTGATAGAGCCTGGACTCAATAGCTTGCTTATGCTGCTACATAAAGGCTCCCCTGTGGCATGATGAGGTCCTGGAACTTTCTGCAGTTTCTCACCACCTTGCTTGGTCTTGCGGTGAGAATGTCTGGCAGAAAGGATGACCCAGATTCTACCTTGCCTTGGGTATTTCCAAAGGATCCTGGGCCTTTCAAAAGCGCTCTGACATGTCTTGGTCAACAGCAAACGGAATTTATAGTCAGCCCAAGTTAAGGCTGAAGAAACCTGGCCATCATATGATGGAGATCTTCGACCTCAAAGCACCCTTGGGAGCACACTAGCAGGTAGAGCATAAACCAGGCCTGTGACCCAAATGCTGTGTGAGCTTCTCAGTGGTTAGTTATGGTGAGTTAGCATTTTGGGTCCTGCTGGTTTCTGTGTACTTTCCAGTTTAAAGACTCTGAACTGAGTGTTCAGCAAAACGCATAACCAGCCTTGGGCTTCGCTGAAGGGTGGAAAACTTCAGACTAGATTTCTGCAATGCTGTATGGGTGTTTCCTTACCCCTGTGCCTCCATCCAGCCACCAACCAAAAGTTCTGAGGGAAATGGGATTTTGATACCAGAGTGGCTGGTATCCCCCCAGTTTGGGATGAGCTGGGGCTTTGTTCGTGAAACCTCACAGATTTGAATGGCGAGGAGAAAGGAGAAGAGTATGCAATGTTCATTCAAAAGGTTGCAGAGTTCCTCAATATCTGATCCTGGAGCCCTGTGAAAAGCTCACTAAGCCACCCAAAAAGCTTTCCAGAGCTTTTGCTGCACGGAAACGTCCTCAAAGCTGTATTGCAAGCTTTGGCTTATAGCCAAAATGGTTATTAATTCCAGTAGTAATGAGCTGATTGATTACTGCCAATTCGTGATTGCTAGAAATGACAAAGAAAAACATACTTCAATTATTTTTCTAATGACATGGAAAATACATAAGCCCTGCCATTCTGGGACCATGGGTTAGGCTGCTCCAGAAAACTAGAGCATGGAAAATTGTACTTTCAGATACTGAAAAAGGACTTTAAAAATGTGAAGTTGCTGTGTAAAATTTAATAAAGTGAATATAATCCTAGTGGCTCAGAGATACAGAACAGGACTGTGATATAGTGACTCGTAGCAGCCCTTTGGGTAGATATTGCTTATCTCACAGTATATTTATGTCTCCACGAGGCCCAAACTTGTTAGACATGACACTTCAATCTCAGAGTAGATTACTGGCAGTAGCTTTTTACCTCAGGACATACAAACTCCTTCCTACTAACTTCACCATAGATAAATTTTCATGATACATATGAATTCCTTATTGTGTACATCAAAACCTGATCATGACTGGAGTGTCAATAAGCAGACTGCAAGAATGGTTTTTAATTATTTCATACTGCTGGGCATGCTTTTCTTTCCCCACATTTATATATACCTATAAGCAGAGGAAATATGTAAGAGCCTCATAGTATGCTGAAAGACAAGAAGACATGAGAATTTTTGATCTAGGGTGGTGCACGATAGCCTTTCAGTCAAATAGGGCCATACTCTTTTTGCCTTGAGCAGGGGCAGACTCAACAAAGGAACTGGGGTTGCAGAAATTATTCCCACCAGCATGAACTGTCTAGGAAACACAGGCTGAGGAAAAGTTTTACAGAGAGAGCTAGACTGAAAAAAAAGTAAATTTTAAGTGCCCAGAGGAAAAAATACCAAGAAAACAATATGCCCTCTTCTGCTGAAGGTTTAATCAAATTTGGCCTGAGCCTTCTGGCTTGAGGAACTCTGGATCCTGCTACCCAATGACAGGTCATGTGCATTTGGTTCAGAAAATCTGAAACTAGTTGTAGAGTACTGCTGATTGCCTGGCTTCTTTAAAAAAAAGGAAATGGCTCTGTTTCAGTGTTGAACTCATTCACTGGTCAGTCAGTGTGGCTCCAATGAGGGATGAAGTAAGACTTCAAATCATGTATTTTTATGGTAGCAAGGGGTAGGCTGGTAGTATTCGCTGAATGTTTTAGAGAGGGAGTAATTTGAGAATGGAGAATGTATATATATATATGGGAACTAGCCCATATATAAAGTTGGTTCCAGATTTTTCTGAGAGGAACAGAATGACAGGATGAGAGGCACCAAGAATGGGTAGCAGCGTGGGAAGTTCTCATTTGTTATTAGGAGGGGGTTTTTTTCTCACTGGGAAAGTGGTGCAGCACTGGAATTGATGCCCAGAGGATCTATGGAATCTCCGACATTGGAGATGATACCCAAATCTTGACTGGATCAGGCTTTGAACAAACGTGACTTCAGCAGGCCCTACTCTGGACAAATGATTGTCCCAGATAATCTGTCCCTTTCAGCCTGAATTATTCTGTGATTCTGAGTCAGATTCTAAGCTGCAAATGGAAGGACGGTCATGGTTGAAGATGGGGTAGTGTGAGTCTGACAAATTCACTGTATTTCATGACTGTCAGATTTTATGGGGAGCCTGACAGCTGCAATCTTTTTGACTCTCCAAGGCAAGAAATGATTTGCTGACTCATATCACTAATAAATGCTGTTATCTGTCCTGTCCAGCATTGGCAGTGACCTCCTTGACCTTTTCATAATGCTTTGGGCCATGGCAGGAGACTCCCTTGAAAATGCTTTTATCCAAGCATGCCTTGGCTCAGTCTTCCAAAGGCTCTAGGTTCCCACTTGAAACTTGGTTTGTGGGAAGAAAGCTTCAAGCAAATGGCAGCTAGATGTATCAGAGTGAATGCTCTGGGCTACACCCTGCTCTCAAGGGATGCTCTGGGGACAAAACTGCTGGTTCTTTATCACAATGGTAATGCTCTAGGTTTCAGTAGATGAGTTGATGGATTCCTGGTTACATCAATATTCTCTGCTGGAAAGCAAAATTCAAGGAACAGCTCTGGTATTTTATCTGCTTTATTGTGGAAACGTGGTCGCTGATGCCCATAATTCATGAGATGGTATGACTGGGACTCTGGCATGTCACACAGCATTTCAAACTTGAGAGCAACAACTTCAAGTATTAAGCTTAGCAGTAGATGTGTTAATTGTATGATGTACCTGTAACAGCTTGTTAGAACCAAAGAATCTGAAGCAAACTTCTCATTATCTGGCTGGACAAGTGCCACAAACGAAGGGGCAGCTGTACTTTAATTGGACAAAAATCCCTCTTTCAGTTGTGTTCCAAATACAGAATGTCACGGAGGGATGTTCTCCTTCGCGTTACCAGAGCATAGAAAGGAGTTTGGAGGCACTGAGAGCCTCGGATTGCTGCAGCAGCTGCTTCTGCCCCAGAAACATTTCCTTGCCACAAACCAGTGCATGTGTGTGCGCTGCGTGCAGACTGTTTGATCCCTCCTGTCACGCGTAGCCTGGCAGAGACATGGTGTTTCCCACACGAACTGCCATCTCTTCCCAGCTCATGAGTGCAAGGCTAAACATTAAGCAGAGACTAACAAGATTCCAGTTCTGCAGCACATTTTAATTTTCAGCAGTTTGTATTCTGCCACATACCCAACACTCTCTCCTAAGGGAAAAAAGCAACATAATTAACATGGGATAGATTTGGTTCCATGTACTCTGTTTCCTTCTGTTATTATATTCTCAAAGGAACTATTTAGAGAGAAGGCTTTTCACAGTATTATGTATAGTCCAAGCTTTATTAGTTGGGGGAGGGGGGTGTTTGCTGGTTTTGTTTTGGGTTTTTTTTTTCTTGGTTGTTTTTTTTTTAGAGGTTACATTTTCAGAAGCCATTGGATTTCAGCCATTTCAGATACATAGTGAGAAGGGAGGAGACAGTAAGAACTAAAAAAATTATTATTTTTCCCTTTATCAGCAGGAACATTCTCATCTGAGTCCCATTAGAGAGGTAACTGCCTACATTAATAAAATAAACCAATATATAATCATTACCAGTCTTAATGCTGGGGCTGAATGACCTAATTTAGTAACTCATTTATGCTGTGTTTTACTAGTGTGGCCTCTATTGTGTTATTTGAGTAAATAGAACAGATGCAGATGCTTGCCAGAGGTTCAGAGTCTCATAAACTTGTCTCTATGGACTAGCATGAATATGCCTTAAAAATTCACTGGTCTTAGCTTATTGGACTCAAGCTTCAAAGCAAGCATGAAAGCTAGAAATGCAATATTTATACTTACAGATCCAGTTGCTGTAACTCAGATCAGTCAAACAGCAAGAATGAGCTAGAGGGAGAAACAAGAGTACCACATAAAGAGCCTCTTATTAATAATTTTTCACTGCTTTACTGGTCCTGTCTTCCTTCAGTGTCTGAGACATGGTGCAGAGAGTTATCTCACTATCTTTGCTGAGGCATTTGCAGCCTCTTACAGATCTAATTACCTAACTGATGGACAGCTAGCTCAGAGAGGAACAGGACTTTTGCTCTGTGGTTTGTCTGTCTTTCTGTGGTTCCCTCTCAGATTTCTGTATTTTTCCTCTATGGGGGAATCCATCTCCAGTGAAAGGCGCCTGTGTGCTTTGGAGTGCATTTGCTGAGGATGATGAGCAATAGCTTCCCTGCTTCAATAGTTGTAAACAAAAGCAAATCCCACTAGAAAATCCAGTAGCTAATCCAGTTCTCCAAACACAAGTGATGGAAATGAATAAGGCAAAACATGTCACCCTTCAGCCCCTGCCCAGGAGGGGTCTCAGGTGAAAGCAGGTAGTGTTTGTGTCTTGAGCAAGTTCCTGAGCATTGCTGATGGCTGGTCCAGGCTCACAGAGAAGCAACTGGGCACAGGCCAGCAGCAACTTTGGGGTCAGCATGGCACCTGGGTGAAAGGTAGCTGGGATGATGGGGTACATCACAGCATCCTCCTGTGCCTGAAAGCAGTCACAAAACTTGCCAGGGCAGTGGGACCCACCAAGGGTGACAGCTCAGCACCAGCTCTGTGCTGGTGGAAGGAACGATGACACCTGTCTCGAGGCTTGTCTTTGTAACACCTGCAATATAACTTCTTCCTCTTCTAAAAGGGATTGATATGAAGCCCTAAATTTTAGCTACTTTTCAACAAGTATAGTAAATTTTTTTTAGAATGAACTCAGTTTTTCTAGTTGCCTTCTTGATTGATCTCATGAATTTTATTCTTTCTTTGCCCATCTTCAAATACACTTTCCCACATGATGGGGAGGTTCTTCTCTGGCACAGAAAGGGTTTTAAATGAAGATTTTAAGTGCCTGGTGATTTTAAGGGTTCTCAATATTTCAAGTACTAAGTTTGAAACAGTGTAAAGTGACAGAAAATACTGGATACCTGCCCTCTGATCCCTGATAGTATTTATTTAAGGTATCCTAAATTGGCATATGAGATCCTTGCTCTTTTTTGGCCCAAAATTTTTCTCAGACATTCAAAAATCTCATTCCCAAAGTTCTGCCCCAGATCAGAAGATTGAAAGTTGCCAAGTATGAGGTTTAAAGCAAACAAATAAATAAATACTTGGATCTTTTTAATTGCTTCCTGTTTCTTGAACTTTCATGTTTCGTGTTTTCAGTCTAATACTTTCTGGCTTTTGGAGAGAGGAGATTCCTTTCTGCCTTGCTTCCTTATGAATTAGGTAGGCTAAGGCGTTAAACCAAAAATTGCACAACTAAAAGAGCTTTCCTAAATGAGTGGTATCTACCTACAGCCCAGGTCTGAGCATGGAGCCTAGATCCTAGACTCCCCTTGACTCTCTACATCCATGCTAACACCAACAAGGCACTGGACAGGCATGTTGGCAGATCTTCTGTGCTTACCCATCGTAGATCTTCTCCCTTTCTTTCTGCACAGCATCTGCTGTGACCGTGCGTGAGACCGTGTGGTGCCCAGCTGCTGCTTTTTGCTCAGCCGTTCTGCGGGGCTCCGTTGTCTGCCTCGGCATCCCGTTGCAAAAGGACTGGGGGAGGTAGCTGCCACGCTTCACGTACAAGGTACAAATCAAGTTATTTTTTACCTGCCCTGCTTAATATAATTCACGTGTTTTTAGGCTAATTAGATTTCTATTTACTCTTGCTAGAAACTGAGGATGTTAATGCAGACTTCCTCACTCCCCAGACCTGAACACCCCACAGCACAGTGAGTTTTTAAAAAGCATTCCTTAACGAACAACTCAGTATGAGAAATCCTCCTACAAATCCCACACAAATGCCTATAATCAGCCCTGCCAATCCACTACAGACTTCAAACAGCCATAGACAGGATCCAAAACAGTTAATTTCAAATAGCTCATTTTCTCTCATCTCTGCACAAGTTCCTGTCATGTCGCATAACATGTAAACAACTCAGAAACTTAATGACATGCCTTTCCATCAAAACCTAGTATGGCTTTTCAGTCTAAGCAGATTAATTGCCGTTTATAACAATATAAGATGATGCAGTCTCATTAGAGTTTCTGTTGTTCTTCAGGATAAAATATTGTATGTGAATGTAAAGCCAACTTTGGTGCTGGCATGACTTAATTGACTTCTGTGGAAAATAAACTATGCGTTTAAAATCCATTATACATCCTTGTTTGTGTGCTGTTCTAGTAAATCAGTAAGTTTCTGTAAATTAGATAGGCTAGATCAGATTCCAGACCTTATGGAAATGGCTTTGTCAATGAAGTGAGGCAATAGAAATACTTTGTTCTGGAGGAGGCACTTCTGAGTGACACTTTTAGCACTTCATGGTTTTGGAGGAGTTTCCTACTTCCTTTTACTCACCGCCCTTGTTTGCTTCCCGATATATTGTTCTTGAAACCTGCTTGTCTTTCTCTTCAGCTTCATTCCTAATTGCTCTACAGATGTTTTTCTATTCTTGCTACAGGCCTTGCTCTGCTGGATCTGTAGCAGACCCCAGCCCAGGAGCCATGCAGCACAAGTCCTGCTAGTTGCCAGCAGAATTAATGTGAGGTACTTCCATGAAACCTCTCTGAGTACATCCCTCACTGAGCAACATGTCCCACAGCACTTCAGGAGGGGATTTTCCTTTCTTCTTTATCTCCAATTTGTCTCATTTTTTACAGCAAAACATTGCAGAAATGACATTTGGGTGAAGAATTAATGCATGCTTTGCTTGGTTTTTTGGGGTTTTCTTTTTTGGAGGGGGTGTTGTGGAATCTCTCTGAGGCAGGTATACTAATGTATAGCTGCTTGGCTCACTCTTCCTTTGAAACTTTTTTAGTTTGCCTGCTGTTTTGTATAAAACCAGCTGTATTTAGTTCAGGTGTTTTTTTCATTATTTTTCTATGCCATGATTGGGGGTGATCACTGCTCAGAGAGGTCAGAAGTTGTTTGTGGTGTTCTGAATCCCATGTAACTGCCCTGGAGGAAGCTAAAATTTTTTTGACAGGTGTGTGGGCTTGTCAATGCAATTCTGTCCTGTCCATACTGCTGGACTAATAACGAGGGTCACAAATAATCTACAGAAACTGCCAATGTCTCGTTGTTCTGCCTCCTGTTGAATTATCAGGATTCCAACAAGGTTCCACTTTTACAGGACTAGCATTTTTTATAGAAAAGGAGACATTTTAAATGTAATATTTGCAATATTACATTTCACTATTGCTGACACTGGGGACCAAAGCAAAAATGCTAGATGGAAAAGTATGAACCGCTGTACTTTGAACTAAAGCTGTGTGTATTGGCACACACAGTTCACATCACCAGTGGGACATGTTGCACATAGATTGCATTAAACCAGGCTGCAGATTTGGAGATGTTTAAGTTAGCATTGTAAAATCCTGAAAAAGTGTAAAAATGAGAAAAAAAACCCTGAAGCATCTGAGAGAATCAGGTTTTCAAGAAAAGAGGAAAAAAGAAAAAGAAAGTGCACCCCTGTTAAAGATTTTTAAAAGGGAACCCTCAGTGTTAGCTGAACAGTACTGATCATTTGTGCAGCTGGATAAACACAATTCTTTTCAACTGTGGTAGGCAGAGCATGAAGGTACTGGGAAAAAGTGTGACTTGATATGGAATTTTCCTTAACGGAGCTTTCTCAAGCAATGTGGATTAACGGGTCGTGAGGTGACTGCATAGGCAGAAAAGATCAGACAGAAATCAAAACTAAGATGGATGGGTTTTTTTTAAAGCCACTGTGGTCATCTCCAAATCTTGCCAGCCAAGAACAGTTCCTGGTAGTACAAACTAGATTTAACCAGAACACTTACTTGTCACAATCGCTAGCTGTAAGTAACGGTAACCCTGAAAACAAGGGATTATATTTTCTCCTTTGTTCAGATTCTGTTTTGTCTACTGAACCTCTGCCTCTGGCATAGCCACAGCCTGCACCATGGTGGCCAAAAGCTTGGTGCCACATGAGGTACCCAGGAGTGCATGTTTGGAATGTGAAAACCCTGATGGTGGGCAGCATTCAGAGCTGTCATCAGCAATTGGTCCTTTAGGATGTCTTCAGGCAAGCCCTGCAAGCACACTGAGGTTGGGCATGCCTTGCCTGCCCGTGCTGTAAAAGTAACACAGATACAGGGGTGAGCTCAGTTACCCCACATTTCAGGCCAATACCTTTCACAAGCAATTTAGGATCAGCTGCAAAGACATGCAGTACAGGAGATGTGGTCAGACTCACTGTCTAGTCTTGGAAAAAACAGGACGTAATTTTCTTTTTTTAAATCAGTTATTTTTCTTTAAAACAAGTAAGAAACTTTTTTTGGTAAGAAAACTGGGTTTTATTGCTTAAAATCAAGCAATAATGTCTAGTATCTGTAAGTCTCTGTAAAAGTTATCTGTTGGCCATGTCAATATATTCATGTCGTTCTAGCGCAGAAAAGATGGAGTTGCCATCCCAATGAGTATGAGGAGAGCCTTTTTGGAGCAGTTGGGTTTATACCCTTAAGGAAGGAGTTGAAGGAAAAGCAAAAAAATGGACTATGTTATTGTTTCTGTACTGATTCACAGAACTGTTTGCCATCAAATCTAGCATTGTGGTGGTGACATGGACTTGTTACAGCTAAAAGCAAAGAATGCAGAAAGTAAGGGGGGGTGACCCTAAAGCTTGAAATACTCAAAGGTTTAGTGTTTTGAATAAAGCGATGATCCAAAGCCTATAAAGGCAGAAGAAAAGTGGTCTGTGGCTTCAGCGGGCATTGCATCAGGCCTTCAGATGACTAGCAATCAGCAGACTTCATTCTGTGTAATTCTGTATGAAAGACGTGTTAGTTTTCCAACATAGAGTCAGCTGAGGAGGAACAAGGCTCTCTGTGTCTTTGCAACCTACCCTTCTAGTCAGCAGACATCCCTGTCACTGAAGGCAATGGAGACGTTCTTGCACAACTGGTGGAAAGGCATCTAGCTGTGCTTTGCAGCTCTGCTTCCTGCTAAGCCATCAGCAGAGAGAGATTTAGCAGATACTCCATTGTCACATACCCCAAATTTGAACCCTTGGTTCTATTTAAATGAGCACAGGGAAGAGTCTGAAGATGTTGTGACCCCAATGAACTGGGGGACTGTTTTTCCTAAGATGGAAGGCAAATGTCAGAAGATCAGATTATGGATGTCTACCTGCACGTTTTCTCTGCATGGTGGGTCATCTGGAGTTCAGGCTCTGCAAATACCAAGGAGGTGGTTCCAGAGCAGTAAGCACTTCATAGCACCGATGGTCTCAACTTGGGAAGCATTTCATAACATATCTGAAAGCCAAAAGCTTTGGCTGTTAATTTAATAAAGAAGAGCGAACCACTGGGTGAGTCCCTGGAAGATAGACTAAACCAGGCTAATTTGTTATATAATCCCTTTTTAATGTGGAGAATTAAGGTGACAGCAAGATGACTACGTGTTTAATTCTCCAAGTAATTACTGGCGGGTATTGACATTAAAGATGGGAAGGAGCAAGTTAATTTCTGCTGGTTGTTTTCAACACGTGCCAAACTCTTACTTCACACCAGTGAGGAAAGGCTGGAAGTTGTGTGTTTCATATGCATGAAGTAACAGTTGGCACAAATTGTCAAGGGAAGAAAAATAAAACTCTCTAAAGCCCAGCAACCCAAACTGTCACTTGCTGACAATTTTTTGATGCTCCCCACTGAAAAGGAAAAAAAAAAAAAGTAGTATTCAATGAAGGTCTCATGAAGAGTATTCCACCTGAGTAAACCCAGGTATCTGGTCCTCTTTAAAGCAAATAATGTGCTGAGGTAATGATAGCCTCAGTTTTCCAACCTCCTCCTCCCCCCATCTTGGGAAGCGCCATCATTGACAGTCCCAGAACTGGATGACAGCAAAGCAGAGGAGGATGACAGCGCTTGACTCAAGTCAGGCCTTTCTTGGCCATGCAAAACCTGTTCTTCTCCATTGCTAGGAATGGAGGCGCTGGGGTTCTTTGTGGCTACAGTGTCTGCCCTGCTTGGGGCAACTCCACTACGTGGATCAGGATAATGGAGCTTATATCTTCTCTTTACCAACACTGCTGTATTTGCCCCAAAACAGCAGGAGGTAACCATATCTGCACAGCCTACCTCTAACTCATGTGTCTTCACAAAGGCCAGGGATATCTCTGGCATTTGGGGCATGGCTGCCAGGGTCCTGGGGCGCTAAGGCGCACTAATGTCCCTGTCCAGCCCATGCCAGCCCCCAAGGCCTATCAGTGATGTCAGCAGCAGGGCTGGGCTTCAGCTCCCACAGCCCTGCCTAGCCATGGGCCCTGCCAAGCTGGGTGTACCCATGGGCCCATAACCCTCTTGTCCCCACCATCCCACATGGCATCTTGGTAATGGCCATGAGTTCTCTCATGTATTTTAGAGATGATGTCCTGTCATCACAGGGCTAAATGACCATCTAAATTTTCTTTGTCACTTACTTAAATACGTAAGTATATTGAGAATCAAACATGCATAAGATATATTGGATATGGCATATAGAAAATACACTGTTCCTCTATGGTTTCCTTCCACCTGTCTTGTGATATCCCTTTCTCCTCATTCTCTCTAACTTGATGTCTGCAGGTAAGAAGAGGAACTGAGGATAAAGTCATGCAGACTGGAAAGCAAAGGATGACACTGGACAAATTCATGCCAAGAGTTAATTTCAGCATGTTTCCCATCAAATCACTCTGGAATCACACAAATAGACACTTTCCTCCTATTTTGTTGATGACTAGAATATTACTTGTAAGTCAAAGCTTCCTTGTTCAAATCACTCCCTTATTTTTAAAGAAAGAAACTGTTTTTGCAGTTTGACATGTTTCTTGTTTTCAGCCCGCGTTGGTTTTCTGTGTGGTTCACTCTAGGCTTCCTACGACTGACAGCTTATTATCTCGCCTTATGAAAATCATGCATGACTTCTGGGAGCTGTCTATCAAAAGGAGAGAACACACTGAGAAGCTGGTACCTTCTCTCTAATTATCTGGGTTGATGGCTGTTCAATGAACCCATTAACTGCCTGAAGTGACTTGTATCTTTACAGGTATCTTTCTGCATGGTCTTTCTTGGCAAAGTTTAGATGGCATGTGCTCTCTCTATGTAGTGTCTGAGTCCAACTTCAGACACCTCTGGTCTGATGGTTCCCAAACGCACCTGGATTCACCCATGTTGGACCCCTTGCTGTGCTGTAGGTGAGCATAATGAAGCAATGGCCATAGGAACGTTCCCTCCTCCCCTTATCAACTGCCTTGGTTCAAGGTTTATGACTTTCAGTGAAGCACTTAAACACATACTTAGCTTTAAGCACATCATTCCTGTCATTTCATTGAATAGGGAAGGATGTAAGTGCCTACTCACAGTTCATGGCTCACCAGCACATCAACAGTTTCTTTTGCATTTGCTGGATAAGATAAAAGTTAGGAGCCAGCTCTGACAGTCCTGAGCTTGGGAGAATGGTTTGCTTTCTGGTAGTGATTGGCAAACACCATGCAAGCCTTTCAGTATATTCCAAAGTAGAGATTGACAGGGGCCTAGATCCAGGCACTCACTGAGGATGGAAGAAAGGTTTTCTCCAGAAGCCTAGATTTGGCCTGCAGGAAAACAGGAGAGGGAAAGATTCCCCCACTTTCTCTGTTTGAAGCCCGCTGGTAGCACCATAGTCTGTTGGGTAGGACAGCCAGGCAGAGAGTCAAACCTTTGTACTGTGACCATATCATGTCAGTTCCCCAGCACAGATCTGGTGGAGGCAGCTGTGCCCTATCACTTCCAAATCCTATACTATCATTGCCAGTCACACACATCCATCTCTTCTCTGCTGTGCCTCCTCCTAGGATCAGGTCACCCTTAAGAGCCAAGAGTATGTATAAGAGCAGCTCAGGAAGCAAAAAGAGAGAGGAGAAACATCATTCATGTTGTTTAGGGCATGACTGAACTAACAAAGTCATCTGATGGGGGGCTTCAAAGCTAAGTGATGATGGATGTATTAAGTTGAGGAGGAAGAAAGGACACCAGTCCTTGGGAATCCTCCTTTCTGAAAATGGATGGTATCTTTTGTGGCACTGCTTTGTGTTGTGCAATTTCCTGGCTCTTCAGACATCCAGTGGACTACGAGACAATCCCCCCTCCATGTTGTATATCTTTCTGGGTACATACTTGCTGTGAATTAATACAAAGACCTATTCATCATTCCTAGTGTTCACATAACTGACAGATTAAATCACTCTCTGGCTGTGAAGATGACAGTGGCCCAATAGCTAATGCTGTCTAATAGTTTCCATTAGAAGGCCTCTGACTGTTTATAATTTTGCCAGGCTTCAGCTGCTTGAGCTGAAATTTCCCATGCCATATGTCACCACAAACTGAAGATTTGTGTGTGTAAGAGCCTAAATGAATACTTATGGCATTTCCAAGCTCATGCATCACTGAAGAGTCACTTGAACACAAATTCTCAAAGTAACTGTACATTTCTCCTTTCTTGAGGGAACAGGAAAAACATCTGGAGTTAGATGCTCCCCAGTGGTTGGTGCTCAGTCTGAAGTTGGAGTCACAGCTAAACAGCCTGAGTGCAAGAGGTCCCATGTCCAAGGCTCTCAATTTGGTAAGCATTCTTGAGAGTTTGAACCTTTTCCAAAACGACCAATATCTTTTGAGGCTGTACTTTGTTTAACAGACATACTTTATCCCATATTGCAACCTATGTTGTTGACAGAAGTTGTTTTAAGCGGACTGAGATTATGCTACCAGGGAGCAAAAATTTGAGAAGGTGGCATCTAATGGTTTGAGTCTGAGCACATTTTGAGTCTGGGTATATATGGAGGCTTTGTAGCTCTTGCTCACCCTTTACCTTCTCCACTGCTGTCCAGTTGTCGTATTTCTGACCAGCATTGCCTGTCATATAGGATCAGGACCAGTTTTTCAGATCTCCTTGCTGATCTGAGCACCAGGCTGAAGTTGCTAGTGCCTGGAGATAAGTTAGTCTGGCAGCTTCTAGAATTACTTTAATTTTGTCCACTGAATAATTTATATTTTTTTCCTCTGCATTCCTAAACAATATTGGAGATGTCAACAGGAAGAGCTCTCAGGCTGATCTGAGTTGTTCCCACGTGAGGTGATTGTGTTGAGAGCCCATTTGGTGAACATAAATATATGGCATGGGTTTGGGGTCAAGAGTGGGATGGGGTTTAGCCAGGCCTAAAGTAACTTTCAATATGATGTGCTATTTCTGGGAGTAGTATCTGCAGATGACAGCTCAGTTGCACATTGGATGGAAATGTGCTCTCTGATCTGCAGCCTATATAACCCTTCTCCTACAGATATTTTTATTAGACTGAGCTTTACAAGCCCTTAGAAAGGCCCTCTAACTGCCACAGGCATCTGTAAGATCTTCAGAGAAGTTTTTCCTTAACCATTGCACAACCCAAAAAATTTCCAGATCTCACTAAAAACTGTGTGTGCTATGTTTTCCCAAACTGGGCATCAATGTGAATTGTAGGAACTGCTGGATAGGAACTGTCTAGAGGCAGACTTTATAACCACACAGAATATTTTTGTTGCACTACCTCGCCACAACTGGACCTTCAGATGATTTAGAGCTGCAACAAACCCGAGTTCCCATTAAAGTAGAAAGCTTGGGTCCAATTAGTAACATTATCCCAGGAAGGCAGTGTTCAGGATGGCCTGCAAAAAATATCTGTACTCTGCTTTTATATAGTGGGTTTTACAGTTGCGTTGCGTTCTGTAATGGCATTGCCATGATGCTAGCAGTACCTTAGCTGGCTAATTTAAAGCTTGTAGGGTATGTCAATGCCATGCTGCAATTTTAATAAGGTCTGTGGTAGAGACACATCTGCAGTCAGAAATTGTCATCATTCTGCAGTGCCAGCATGGTGTAATGCTCTGCACAAATCCTCCAGCCAGACCTTAGGAAATGAATCTGGAACCTATAAACGTTTTAGTGGGGCGAAGCAAGAATACTTGCATGGCCTGCCAGGTCTTTTTAGGTAGGACTTCATATGGAGGAAGTGGTCTTTTCCCTCGGTGGTAATAAAAACACGTTATATTTTTGTTACAATGGAAACATCGTGCATTATATAGATCACACTGAGCAGTGTTCAGTAAACTGCAGATGTCCTTAAGTTTCCATTATAAGCTTGCTTTTATTCCTATTCCTCACTTTGCCAAAATTAGCCCTATACACCTACAACTTCACAGGCATAATCTTATTCTGGGACAGATATTTTGGAAGAGTTGAAGGAAACTGGTCAAGGTGTTTAAGAGAGATGATGGCTAACAAAATGAGATCATCTGCCTGGAGAGTTTCCTAAAGACTTTTTGGCTTGTCATATCCTGAAAATTCATTTGCCTAGAGATTCAAAAAACATTTCAAACCTGTTGGTCTTGGCTAGAAATGGTGCCTTTGAAACGTTTTAGGCTGTCTGGTGACAGAATTATTTGGTTACTGAAAGTGGTTCCTGCCTCAGTGTGTGTATGTATATACGTTATGTCTTCTTTGAAGATCTTAACTATTCAGTGCCAACATGCTCATAAATTTATGGTGGCATATGTAAGGTTTCTAAACAACTCTGCATGTACCCTAAACAGACGTGTTCATTCTCTGAGACTGGTCCTATCTGCATGTACTGCTGCCTAAAATCCTTACCCGTTTCCTGACTCCCACTGCAACCCATGCTGAAGCTGACAGCATGGTTTTACAGTCCCTTCTGCTCAGCCCCTCTGAGAGACCTCTCCCAACGGGAACATTGTTCAAATCTCATTCTACTCCTCCCAGCGCGCTTTCTGGAGTCAAAAAAACCCCACACCTGCTGTGATTTGTGCCAGTACATCAGTATCTGATGGCTGCGAGCCACACATGATGAGATTTAAGTCAATATTATTTTTCAGCATATATGTTTTGTGACTTATTTCTGGTTTTATGACAAACTAAGTTCTGAGGCGTAGTGTTACTCTTCTTAAAGAGGATTCATGTCAAAATATGTGCTTAGGGCTTTCTCATAATTAGGTCATTTTTAAAGACAGTTCTTGAAGTGTGACCAAAACCAGAGGCAAGCAGATTCATTAGACAATTTTAAGTGTCTCTCATTTCAAGCAAGAAGAATGTGACATCTGGAAATGGTATAGTCACACTATACCACTGCCTTAATGTGGCCTCCTGGGATCGCTACTTACCCACTGCATCATCCTTTTAGCTTATACTGAAGGTTTTAGCACAGCAATATCAACAGTAAAGTCTGCCCAGCATGTACCATTCTCCGTGGGACATTGCTGAGGTCCCATGAGATGTTGCTTTTAGTTAATGATGTTGCCATAAGACTTTGATCATGTTTAAGCTTTCATCTTTCTGAGCTCCTGATTTTAGTCAGTTTTGCTGTTGTTGATGTCAAGTCTCTGACCTACAAATCGCTGGAAACTGTGCGTGTACTTGGGAGAAGTATGACACCACACTTTCTCTGTTTATTGTTCCATTAGCATCTGTTCTTGGCCACTATTTGAAGCAAGCTCTTGGGCTAGATGGATCCATGTTTTGACTCAGTGTGGATGCTCTCATGCTATATTCTCAATGTCAACAAAAATAGTTGACTGAAATTGCTGAAAACACGGCTAGGAATTCACTTTGTCATTTTAAAGACTCGTAACAGTCTTTTTACTGTTGCTCTTTTTGTGGAGAAGCTTTGGTATCTCTGTGCTCCAGAGCTAGGACTTGAATCCTAAAGAATTATCTTGGAGTCAGGGATATACTTTTCTCCCTGGTTCTTGTTCAGTGTTCACTTCTGGTTCTCGACAGTCACATTTTGAATGTTCTCAGTAGAAATCTGGTAGGGTTTTACACTTAATGCTGTTGACAGTGAGCATACCCTGACAGGACTGAAGAGGACATTGCAGACTGCTCTGCCACACAGCGCAGGAACTGAGTGCAGCAGGACTGGCCAAATGTCATCTTCTGGGACTGAAGAACTGCCTGACTGGAAGGCATAAGTGACAAGTTTTCAGGGCTTTCAAGAGGGAAAATGGGCCAGTAAGAAGATGAGATGTAAAATGGACATTTAGATGAATTAGGGGAAAACTGAATATGTCTGGCTCGGAGTCTACAGAGGTAATAAGGAGAAGAGGAAAGGCTTACAGCAGGGAGAGAGGAGAATGGTCTGTGATTTTAGAGAAGACTTCTTTGAGATCTGGAGCTGAGCACAGGCTTCCTCTGTTCAGTTCATGTGTTCAGCTCTTGGCTGTAGAAACCACTATATGGGGCTTCTCCTACTGATACAAGTCCACACAGATGCTGAGAGTCATAGACTCACTGTCTTTCACTGGAGGGGATCTGGAGAAGTCATTAACTCCACCTTTCTACCCCAAGACGAAGTTACAGTCACATCACCTCAAGCTACAGTATCTTATCATTGATATCGAGGTTTTGTCTGATGTCTAATCTAAATCTCCCAAGATGTTTGGTAGTCTTTAAGACCCTTTAGACATCCCAATGTGAGGGCTTTGCCATTCCTTTTCAGCTTGTTCCAGCATAGTCTCTGGATTTTTCCTCTTGTGAACTCGTACTTAGACAGTTATGCCAGCACAGATGAAAGTTTCTGGGTAAACATGCTGTTTTGTACTGTTGCATCCCATCCCTTTTAGATGACTTCTGTAAATACATTAAGATAATTTTAAATTCTGATTTTTTAGGATATGCATTCCCTCCTAGCTCCATCTGCAAGTTTAATAATCATAATTCATATTCCATCTTCTATGTCTTCAATGAAAAGATAAAATAAAACTTGATATGGGACCAAGCCCTGCAAAATTCCTTGTAAAACATGTGTATTTTGATAGGTTATGATAGAATTACCCTGTGGACACAATTATCCAACCAGACTTGACCTCCTGCCCCTTCCCACAGCAGTTTCATTTAGATCACAGTTCACTAGCCTGTTCATGAGGATATTATAGGAAGTACTGCTAAAGGCCTTGCAAAAAATTAAATAAAATAATTCAAGCTCTATGACATCTATGGCCATTACTTCACCCTCCCTTTAAAACTCCTAGAGTGAAGCTGATCAGGCTCAGGCAACTGGAAAACACCTGATTTAACTGGTTACTCTCTGAGCAGGTTTTGCATATTTTAGGCTGAAATTTTACCCCCTTTTCCTGATAATAATTACACTGTCTGCTTGCTGTTGACCTTTTGAGTAAAGATTGATGGAAAGGGCTAAAAAAAGGGCATTAAACTCTTTGGCTTCCCTAATCTTCTCCGCTGATGGCACACACACCTACACAGTCTTTGAGTAGTGGGACAAACTTCCTTTTGTTTTTCGTTTGCCACCTTACCTGTAACATTTTTTTTGCTAAGTTTTGGTAGTTGCATCTCATGCGTTTTGTCTTTACTAACTGTATACACACACCCCTACCCACCCACCCATGAATGGAGTATTGTACTAGGTTCTCAACCAGCTGACCTAGTTTCTACTTAACAGATCTTTCTCTCTTATGCATGCAGTCAATTAAAAGGTGGTGAATTAGCTGACTTCTGCCAAATTTCCATACTTTCCTCAGAAATGGTATAGGTTGCACTTGGTTTCTTGTTAGCATTTCTTGAAGGGACTGACAGCTCTCCATAATTTGTTTTTCCCTCACATTTGCCTCTTATATGAGATCTTCAGTATCCGTTCTCTGAGTTTATTGACATCTGTCTCCTTGAAATCTAGTGCTGTCAGTCACTCAGCTGGATCAAGTGGCAGAAGTTGACACCGTGTTCACTGTAGTGCTTATTGCTTGGAAAATGGCATATCTGGCAGTAGGCTTTGAGTCATACCTTACACTGCCCTCTACCTAAGTACAAGCTGACACTCAGCTGGGGAAGGCAGTGGCAATTACAGTAGGTACTAGCCCTTAAGATTTAGGCTGCTGTTCAGAATTTAGCAGGGGGAATGGGAGGAAAAATGTAATTTCAGGGAACCCTTCTGTGAGGCATTAATAACTGCCCTTATAATGAATGGATCTCATTCAACGTGGAGAGAGGATCTGTGCTGATGAAATGTTTAGAACACAAATTCTTTGTTATAATAGATAATCCAGACTCAACTGCGCAATGATCTTTGCCCTAGTTTGTGTAACTAAAAACTTAAAACATTATGCAGCGGTTTCCCAGTGCAATGGGCAGTGAGACCACCATGGGGGAGAGGAAGAAAAACTTTCACCTCGAGCAAAAGTGGCTGATCAGACCAAACTGGACCTATGGCTTGTAAGAACAGTGACATAAAAACAGAGAGGAAAACCGGTAATATTTCAGGTCCTACTAAAATGCCCTCATGTTCTTTAATGTTGGTTGAGACCGCTGTGGATACCTCATGGACCTTCTCACAGGTCAACTAAAGGTGGTCAAGCAGTCAGGTTAAGCCTCGTGCTTATACTAGAAAACCTTCCTGTTACACAGTTATTTTACTGGCAATATTACGATGCAAGTATCTTTACTATCACTTCAAGCTGATTTGGATCCCCATACCAATTAAAATTAATTACCAGCAACCTAGCTACAGACAACTGTTGTGGCAGGTGTAAACTAATAAAAACGTGGGTGTCATACTGGATGTTGGAAGATACGAGGAGCAAGCCTTGCCTATAATCAGAGCAGCGGGTGATGATGTAGAGAAAACCAGGTTGCTGAATGGCTTCGTTACATACCACAGGGAACGAATGCGCGGTGTCAATACGCTATCTAGTGGCTGTATCGATGACGACATTCCTGAATTTCTCCTCTGCTTGTGAACTGTAGTATTAAAAGTATACTTTACGTGAAAACAAGGTTCGTTAAGTCTGTAACCATTCTTCAATGATTCTAAGACAATAGGCGATTAATTTTTTAAAAATGGACGAAAACAAAAGCAGTCTGCATAAATATGCAAATATGCAGATGAAGCTGTTGGCTGGGACATTCCAGGCAGTCATTAACGGCACTCCGACAGGTAAGATTTTTCTCCTTCATATACAGACTGTTTTGGATCAGCTAACAGAAACCAGCTCAGTTTAGGAGAGTTTCAAGGAGTAGTTTACATGTTTTCTTCAGCTGCCAGATACTGCAGTATTTTGTGAGCAGATAATTGAGGCAGGTAGTATTCAGCAATGAAAGGCTAAGTGTTTTCTCTGATGGCGAAAACCAACCCCCATTCCCCAACCTCATAGACTAGGAAGATGTGAAGATGACAGACACACCCCAGCACTCTCCTGGCTTGCTTTCTGCCAGGGATGTGACTGACCTTCAGTAAACTGTACACCCCTTTAGCTTTGTTATTCGTTTGTGTTCTGTGAACTGGAGATAGTACTGTTCTGCTGAAGCTAGAGCAGCTTCATAGTTGATGAGTACAGCTGTTGCAAAGGCCTTATTTTGTGTATTTTACATATATATGAAATAGAAAATACTGTATGTATATATGACCCATACCAACATATTTAGGGTACTAGATGAGCTACAACTAGCACACAAATTAGTTATGGGTTTTTATGTTTAGTTATGTCTGACTCGCCATCATTCTCCGCAATTTTGTGCTTTTCTACTGATTAAAAGAGAAAATTCCCCAGACAGCTGTTAAAGATAACTGGTTTAAGTGCACTTAATTATGTCTTAAGAGGCTGAGTAAAGGCATGATGAGGCAGGTTTCAGCTTGGGTAATATTTCTCAAATTGTTCTTTCTAGTAAAGAAGCAATTTTGTTTTGCTTTTTCCTCATGCGTTGTGAAATTAAAGGTGCCAATTTTGTCCTCTACTTTTGGTAATTAACCTCTATTTGTATGTATTTCTGACCTCTTAAAAACAAGTTTGAAATAGCAAAAAAACATTCCCCTTAATTACATTTATCATAGCTTTTTCTGACATAAAGCTTCCACGGTGCATATCTTTTGCCACATACAATTGCAGTTAATGTGTATATAAAGGCAATATAGGTATAACAATGTGCCCCATAGGTGGTTGGTAACTGGACTAAATTTATAGACCGTATTTGATAAGGAAACCGTGATTTTTAAGAGCAGCATGTAAAAGTCGGTTCCTTGATCCTGCAAATAAATTTAAAAAATGGAGAAGCTTATGCAATAAGGATGTAAGAGCTGGCAGGTCTACGGGCAACCCGATTTAAGCGCTCAAAGCTAAGGAGCTTGACCTCTTCTCCCCTCTTACCCACAAGAATTTTCTATACTCCTCACTCAACATTCACTCCAGATTACTTATCCTCAAAATAGATTCTTCAAAAAAATGCCAAAACCAACAAACTTTAACCGAATGAAGAATCTCCTTTTTAGAGGATTGCTAGTAACAGAGACAAGCTTGAAAACACATCAGAGAATTAGGTACATTTCTCACTACGACTTTGCAGCCTTGTGCATGTGCACTCCAGAGTGCACAAACCCCAACTGATTTTTATTGCTTGTACAACCAGCCACAACCCTGGCCACAAAGGTATCAAAATAACTGGTGAAGAAAAAAGTCCAACACTCAGGGTTCATTGCACAAACATTTAAACAGAGGAAATAATTTCTTTTACAATTTTTTTTTTTCTGGTATAAGAATAATTTTGTACAGAAAATAGCTCTTTATACATTTTACAGAAATATGGTAACATTTAGATTCTCTATTAGTGGATAATTGATTGAATGCAAGTTATGATTTCAGTTATGTTTTAGTCACCAGGTATCAATAACACAGCGATACATCGTTTCTCTATTAGCCTTCAACTGTTTGACTTACCAAATATCAAGTCAAGACAGTGGAAACGCTCCTAGAACTACGTCAATTTGCACACACTCCATTATCTTGAAACTGTTAGTTACAAAATACCTCCCGAAAGCAATACCATAATTTAAGTGTCAAGGAATATGAATTTAAACCTTAACAAGGCAGCATTACTTGCTCACTTAGATTATCCTGCTGGCTAATACTGTAAAAAACAAATTGAACAGAAGCTTTAATATTAAATTGGTTTACTGTTAACATGACCTTCAAAACAAGGTAGCAGAAGCTACCCTAGTAAATGCTATACAGCATTAATAGAACATATAAATGTAATATGAATACTTTTTAAGACTACTTTTTAAGACAGAAAACACCACTC